>CAJNIZ010005006.1:0-20135 GCA_905231905.1 Symbiodinium pilosum | reverse complement strand
TTAGGGCTGGCCCCCTGGTCCCGTGCTCCTTTGGTCCCGTAGACGTGCCTGGTCCTTGGCCCTCGGTCCCGAGGTCCCGTGGTCCCGTGGTCCCCGGCCCTCTGGTCTGTTTGGTCCCTCGTCCTTGGCCCCCGCTTCTGCTCTTCTGATCCTTTGGTCCTTGGTTTCGGGTTCCGCTCTTGTGGTCCTTTGGCGTCCTGGTTCCTGCTCTCCTGGTCCCCCAGTCCCCTGATCCTTGGTCCTGGTCCGTCCTTCCTGGTCCCCTGATCCTCCTCCCTTCGTACATGGCCTAAGCCACGACAAGAAGCCCGTAAAACATAGAAAACTAATGGGGAATAATGACATCATATATGGGTAGCGAGACAAACATTATGCACTATACATGAAACGCCACCAGCCTTGAAAACGTTGGGCCGGTGTTTTGAGAAGCTATTCCAGCCGGCTTCTAGACGACTGTATGCAAGGTTTATTCTGCCATGACGATTTTTTGTGGTGCGTCGCTTTGTTCAAGTGAAGGTACTGACAGGAAAGCAAATGACGAGTGACAGTGGGGAGCATGCGCTAAGCGAATGTGTGGGTTTCGTAAGGTACCGTTAGCAGAACTCTTGCGTGGTAAACAGAAGAAGCTATGCATATAGCCAGTGCAAGCAGCCGTAAACATTTGTAAAGAAACATGTGTCCGTGACACCACATATGTGTAGCAAGACTTGCAAATGCTATAACACGCAAAAAATCTTTGGAGATGCTATGAGATGGTGGTAAGTAGCAGGAATTTCTTATTCCTTCAGTGAAAAAATTGAAAATCGTGCCAAGGCTATTGCGTGGCGTGTGCTCACATCTAGCTCGTCAAATCATGCTGTCGTCACATTTAGATTTCAAACGAGCTCTCGCGTGGAGCGTGCACAAATTTAGATTCTAAACTTGTATCCAAAAAGACCTCTCGCATGGAACATCCTCAAATTTCGGTTCTCAGATGGTGCCCTGGCCACATTTTGATATCAAAATTGCGCTCTCGCGTGGAGCATCCTCACATATGGATTCCAGAAACGAGCTCTCGCGTGGAGCGTCCTCACATTTTGCTTCTCAAATCGTGGTCTTGTGGCGCCTCCTCACATTTAGATTCCAGAGAAGAAGCTCTCGCGTGGAGCTTGCTCGCATCTCGCTTGTTCCAAGAGCGAGCTCTCGCGTGGAGCGTGCCCACATTTTGTTTTAAACGTGCCCTTGCATGGAGCGTCCTCACATTATGTTTACTGGAGGACCCCCTGAGTGGAGCCAACGTTAGGAAAAGCAGAAAGCCGGAGCCAACGTTAGGAAACAAAAGCTCCGCCCATGCCCATGCTTTGCCCTGTCTTCGAACTCCCTGTCCTTTCCGAAGCTCCTTCCTCCTACACAGTAAAAGACTAAGATGGGATAAGGGTTTGTGGTGCTCACGCTTTGGCCTTTCTGCCACGTCCTTCTGCAAATTCCTGCAGGTACTGGTGCCTTTGCCAGGGGCATTCCCTAGGCGCATGTGGTGCAACTGGAGACGCTTGCCAATCTTAACTTTGGGGTCTGGAGGGTAAATTCCAGATCTGAAAAGCTCGGGTGCCGGAAGCCAAGCCTGAACTTCCTAAACAACGAGCACTGACATCCTTGAAACATTTGTCATTATGCTAATTGCACCTTGCCTAAACCTAAGCATACTGTGAGATAGGTATGGGAGTTGAGTTCTCAGACGTTGCATAGTTCAAAGATTCTTGGGCTTAGGAGTAGATTGAGTATACGCGACGCGGTCAAATTTTCAAACGCAAGACTTGAAATAGTAGACGGCAGGGTGAGAACCCCCTGCCCCTGAGAACAACCCCCCACCCCTAACAACAAAGATTCCTCCCGTTATGAGTTATCTATGGCATCATCTTGGGGATATGCACCCATCAAAGAGGGGAGAGAAAGAATTACAAAGATAGAAGGTCCAGGGTTTCGGGCACCTGATGCACTCTTAGAAGCCAGAGGTGCGTTCCAGAAATGCCAGAAGCAAACGCTGCAGGTACTATAGTTCATTCATGAGAAATGGACCTCAATGTTGGAAATTGTCCATTGGCCAGCATCCTCAGGAAGTTGACAGTCCACTGCGAACACTGGAGGTGGTTGAGGGCGTCTTCCGAGCAGAGGCGTATATGTTTTGATAGATGTAAGGCTTAGGATTCTTGAGGACTTGCGGAGAACAAGCGCGTAGACGAGTCTAGGCTAGGCTTTTTTTGGTTCTTTTAGTCAATGGTGGTTGGGGTCCCTAGAGAAGTGCCGAGAACCACCACTGCTGCATAGTAGTTTTTTGCGCACGTGGGACTTTCACCTATTGTGGTTCAAAAGGGTAGGAAAGCTAAGGATCTCCTGCAATACTCCTTAACTCTCGCCCTAAACCCGAAACCCTTTCCAAGAGGGCCCTAAGGAGCTTCGCTGGGCGCCTCTCCTCCCTCCCCTCCCCTGACCTATAATCCCCTCACCCTAATATTAAACACCCCTCACCCCCCCCTAGTATTAAATACTCCGAATATATTTTACAATGGGGAATATTTACTACTGGAGGTTATGGGGGGGTTTAACATTAGGGGAAGGGATTACGGTAGGGTTGCTGCATAACCGTCAAAAGTCCCAAGCCCACCCACTTTGTCTGAAATAGCTTTTGGATGGGCGTTTGCAAGCGTGTGCGCAGCGTGAGCTTCCAGAGTTTTGGGGAGAGTGAGCGCAAGGATACTTGTGGGAGGGTTTAGGGTTGAGGTTTGGGTGTGTTTGGGGTGGCATGACTTTGGTAAATGCCTTGCTATGGCCTGCAGCGACCTGCATCATAGCAAAAGGTCTAGGCTTTAAATAGGGGCTTAAAACAAACCTCCATCAAGCCATGAACCCTGAATCCCGGCACCCGAATGCTAGAGGCCTCCCAAGCTTCAAATGAATTGTCACAAACCCCTGAATGTGAACACTTACACGTTAAAGTTCTTGAGCCCCCCAAACCTGTCAAAGTGTGAGTGAACCCCTTATGAGCCTCTGAGCCAGTCGGAGCTCGCCGCATTGCTTTAGGGTTTAGGGCTTACCTCGGCCTTATGGAGCCCGATATCCCGTCCCGAACTCAGATCTGAAACGAGGCCCTTTGTAGACTTCTGTCTGTTCAGAGGCATTTTAAGGATTTAGCCGCGCAGGTTTCGCCACGCGGCCGGCCTGCGCATACCAAATACGACTCCCGCCATGCATTCAATGATTCTGTTACCATCATGAGAATAATGAAAATCCCCATTGGGGACCCTCCCTTTACGGACACCGCGCTCCCCATTGAAGATTAATTACTCTTTGCCCTTTTGGGTGGAGGGGGGTTTTGAAAGAGGGTGGTGGGGAACTCTTCCCCATGATGCCCTGGGATCCTAAGCCCCTTCATAATAAGGCCTCCTCCACCCCCAAGTGCATATAGTGAAGCAATGGGGGTAAGATGTTATTGCGATTGAGGTGCAGGAGGCTTTTCTGGGTTAGTTGGAGGGAAACCGCACATCTGAGTTTAGAAGAATCATGGAGGGCGCGGATTTTGATGACCCCCAATAAATGTGGCCGCTTGAGACGCCTGCTCTTCGGGTTGGGGCCAGTTGAAGTCACCAATGGCACCTTACCAGAGATGATGGCGTCCTTCCTTTTGGGTCCCACAAACAAGGAATGCAACGTAGCGCAAGTGTACCTTTTGGGGAGGTAGTTTTGGCGTTTGTTCACATGCAAAGCCAGATTTTCAAGACATTCGCACCCTCGCACCAAAGGCCTTGATGTGATGTTGCACTTACTTTTGCGTAGAAACCTTCTTTAATGTGTTTTCGCCGCCGCTTATTCAGGATCTGGCCATTGTTGGGAGGGTCCTGTTTAATGTTTTTTGGTTTTGAGGCCCTAAAAATATAGGAAGATTTGAAGCATATTTTTCTTAAGCAAAGCAATTCTTGAATTCAGAAAAGCTCCAAATGTTCATCTCAGAACTCAGAAGCTCAAGCTCCTTGAAAGCCTGCAGTTGCTTGTAGGCCTCCACTGAACTATCGAATCTGGAACCTGAAACTGCTCAGTTTTATTAAAATTCCTATTCTAAAACCTTACGAATCCAATTCAAAATCATTTCAGCAGTTGGGTGCAGCAGACCCTTGGACTCTGAATTATTACCATTGATTGGAGACCTTCTTTAATCTGGGAGCCCTGGGGCCGTGCAGCTTTTCAAAAGTATTTAAAAGGATTTTAAAGGAAACCCTTTTAAAACCTTTCCCAGCTCAGCCGCCACAGATATAGATTTGAAAAGGAAACCCTTTTAAAACATTTCCGAGGCGCCACTGAACTACCGAATCTGGGAGCCCTTAGAAATCCTTTGTAGTTTATTTACCAGACGCCTTAGTCATCCTGAATTCGAAAATCCCTAAAGCCCGCAGAAATCCTTCATAATTTACTGACCCTTAGTCATCCTCAATTCAAGAATCCAAAAAGCTCTTACGAATCCTTTATAATTTACTCACCGGACCCTTACTACCCGAGCCAGAGATTTTACCCGTATTCAGGGTCCCTAATTTCTATTTTTCGGAGAGCCCTGTTGTTAGGGGGGGGAGGGGGGGCCCTAAGATTAAAGTGAGTCCCACAGTACACTTATATTCTACCGTTTTGTCAACGGAAATTCTAGGTGGATAGTTTCCCCAGTATAAGGCTCATAAAGCCCTTTGTACCACCTTACTGTACGGATGTCCTCCAAAACTCTTTACCCGAAAGCTTCCTTGATTTTGGAGATCGATGCAAACGGAAAGGCGGGCTTGGTGAACATTTTGTAGTGGTCATGATACACTGCAGTTAGGTGCTTCGTGGATCCTTGTTTCTGTTTGTGACCCAATGGCCCAAGACCCTCAACCCTTCGCTCTGCCCGTCAACCCCGAACACTGAGTCCTAGAACGTTAGGCCAACTTGGCCATGCCAACACAATACTACTGCTTAAAGCAGTGGCAAATGTATCTGTACGATGACGGGGGTCTGTGTAGATTGATAAAGAGATAGTTGTAGGAATGTACAGCCCCACTCCTCCTGCAAGAAACCCTCAGGAGGTGCTCCAAAGGTTCGAGCATCCAGATGGCCTGGAGGGCGAAGAGGTAATGCTTCTGAAGGCCCACAGTTGTTGCATGTGCTACCTTTGTAAATTTTGTAGGTTGAGTCGGGTGAGTGGAACTATAACCCTAGTATAAATGAATCTATAGCCTAGCTATAATCGTTTTTGGGACTTGGTTGGGCTTATGCTGGGTGGTTTATAAGTACGGTTCTAAGTAAGCTAGAAGTAACTTGAAAATCCTTGAAACTCTGTTCATAGCAATTAGCACATTTACAACTGCTCCTGCTCCCCCTACAATGCTGACACTCCTATGCTTGCACTGTTGTGAGTAGACCACTAAACTTGGGAACCTCAAATTCTGAAAAAACCCTAAAGCGCTAAACCCCAAAATCCCTGCATCCTTGTTTGTTTTATGCTTCCATTTTGGTGCCTCTGCATGTGTGCAGGGGGGTGGGTTGATTCATTCACGGGTTTCAGGATGGTAGTTACTTCATTTCGGCTTCCAAGATGCGATGCTCGTGTTTGGATGCACGTTTTCCTTGCATGCGCAACAGTCAAGCGGGGGCGGGAAACAAGTCGAATCCCTAATCAAACCCGAAACGCTAAACCCCTAAAACCTAAACCCTAAACCCCTAAACCCCTAAAACCCTAAAACCTAAAGCCTAAACCCCTAAACCCATTCTGCAGGTGAAGCTGCTTACAGGCCGGACGCACCAAATCCGAACCTTGACAGCACGCATCTCTGCTCGGGGCTCGTTTCGGAGAGTGGGAGCTAGGGGCCTAATTAGCTAGGAGACAGATCTATTAGAATGCGTTCAAAAATGGGTGGGTTACGTAGGGAGAACAGGGATACCTTAAGATGACGGAGAGGCAAATGTGAAACATATGGGGGGAGGGGGAAGCAATGTAGAGCCGAAAACAGCACAATTCTTGATATAGTGACGCCCTCAAAGTTATCCCCTTTTTGGCGAGCGCCCACGTAATATTGGCGAATGCTGAATGTTGAGACCACGGGGCCTCAAGACCTCAGAAGAGAAAACAGGTGTAGGGCTCAAGGGGATAGGGTTTATAGGGATTAGTGAGTAGGGTCGAGACCAGATGCAATATGGTTGTACATTGGGGTGATGCAGACTGACATGGAGAAGAAAATGGAAAGCACCATGGAACTTGTTGTACTGTTCAGGGTTTGCGGGTTACGGTTTACGGGTTCAGGGCTTATAGGGGTTGAAGTCTGGGTTTCCTCCTGGGAAGTAATTGCAGGTACAGTTCCTGAGATAGGTGGCAGCGTCAGGGATCAAGGGAGAAAAAATCAAACCAGACACTTGAGGGTTTCCAGAGGGGGGTCTAGGATGTATTGCTTTGGAGACCTAGAATCACAGAATGAATTTCAGGGTGGCCTCGAGCATAGGCTTTACTGTCTCACATAGCCATGAACATCTTCTTGGCGCAGGGTTTGCTCAATATGTTTCTTATTTGCCGTTGCTGCCTGCCCGCCAGGGTATAGCAGTGAAAACCAAATTCAAGAGGGCCTCCATGAGAGAGCAAGGCCACACAGCCCAAAGTGCTTGCGTTCCAAAATCACGATATCTAACTCAACTGGCATCCACCAGATCAGAATCAATAGAGATTTTTATTTCATCTTTCGTCGGGATACAGGGCGGCACCCATGGGTGCCCCTGAATCCTAGACCTTAAGCATCTCAGACGTGGGATACCTTGGGTCAATCCCCCACCCAATAATGGGTAATGCAAGGGGCTATTGTAGGTATATCAAAGGCACAACTGGCCCCATATGAACTACAGTCTAAATTCCTTAAAGGGGTTATATAGAGGATTACATCGGGGGTTATTATAGAGCCGATTAAGGGGGGATACTGGGAGTTTAATTTATAGTTCATTTTCAGTGGCTATGTCTATAGGGGGGATTGACCTACTGGATGCCCCGGTTCAAACCTAAAACTCCTCCTCTCGTTATCCCATCAGGATGACCTTTGTTATCCAACAAACTGTGCTTAACAGCCGTCATTACGGGTATTTCGGAGGTAGAGGCAGACCCTCACTTCCTGAACCCTGAACCAACCAACCCGATTCTTGAGAAACTGGCAGGGCCTAAACCCTAAATCCTAAGCTCAAAGTCCTAAACCCTAAGCTGTAAATCCCTAGGCCCTAAACCCTAAATCCCCAAGCCCAAATCCTTAAGCTTTGAACCCTAAACCCTAAATCCTGAACCCGACATCCCAAATCCTGAGCCCTAAAGCTCAATCCTAACCCTAAATCCTAAACCCTTAAATCCTGAATCCGAAGCCCTGCCTTAAATCCTAAGCCCAAACCCCAAAACTGTGAATCCTTAACCAAAAACCTTCAACCTCAGGGGTTCATCTGGCCAGCACCGGACGGTCACTGATTGGCGACAAGCTCTACGGCGTTGAGGAGGGGTTGTACCCACAGGGTCTTACCATGATAGGCTACATGGATAATATACTGTATTGATCATATACTATATGATACTATACTGTAGTATACAACAATATCTACCATAATATAACAACTATAAGTTGCTGTACTTTTTTGTTTGTGGGGGGAGGGGGGGTGCTGGGTATTTGCAAAGAATTATAGAATACCATTACCATCCAACAAAGAAGTACACCTCAGCTCAATGGTAGGTATGGTCCGGGCCAAAACCATGTGTGCGTGATAGACATTTCTTTGTCTTTACGGGTCACCCTCGCAGCCCTAGCGCAACAACATCAAACTTCCCTACCAACAGCTAATATCCAGACTTTAAAAGGTCATAGATGTAGACAACTACTGTTTGCACAGGATTTGATGGCCTTTCATGTTTGTTTTGTGGGAGAAGCGCCCTCTTTGCGATTTGGGGTGTGAATCACCCGCACGCTCGCGCAGGCTTCTTGGTGCCCACGGCTCTTCCTCCATTGCCGGGCCCTTCGCTTTCGCCACTTGGGTGCATTCGCCCCTCAGGGTATATGCTTCCAATTATTGTCCTGCAGCCGGGAAGCTTCATACAAAGGAATCCCAGGAATTGAAGGTGCTCTTTCTGGAAGGCTTCCGTGGGAGGGGTCACCACCCCTGTAGCCCTCAGCACGCATGCTGTTCTGAAAACGAAAGCCTTGACTTCAAATGACATCTGCGAGAAGCAGTACTGCATTTTGGAAGTCAGTTTGGAGATCAGCCACTATCTTCAAGTCTTTGCGTGGGAAGAAGGGTTGTCCTTGATGTGTGCAGTGAAGCCGCAAGCTCAGGCGACCTCTCACGTGCCGTGATTAGTGTTGAAGCTCCTCTCCCAAGCGAGCTCCTCGATGCCTTGCTCTTCGGATTTGTTCAAAAGAGGGTTTTGGGTTTTAAGGTCCCTTTTCTCGGACTGGCTGAGTAGACTTTCCATTTGCTTGCCTCTACCTTGTCACAACGAGGTCTTGATCCTTGTGGAAGGTAGCCAGTAGTCGTTTTCGGCTTTAGAGGACAGTCTTTTCGTCAAATAAAATTCATGTGGTGTACGCGTGTAGAAGATAGGATCTAGGGTTTACAGCTGGATGAAGGTGCAGGTCAAGGTTAGGCGTTCCACTTTTTAGGGATGAGGTTTCAGGGTGAGGGCTATAGTCCCCCTTAAGTAGATAGAATATGGCTCTGGGTATATTATAAAAAGATCTTCAGAAACCCCATATTCTATCTACTTAAAGGGGACTATAGTATTTAGGGTTCACTTAGAAGACAGAGGTCCTGGGGCCTGGAAAGTAGTTGTTCCATATGGGCTATAGCCTAAAGGCCTAGTATCCCCCTCAATAACCCCTATAATAGTCTGCTATATAATTCCCTCCAAGGAGTTTTGACTACAGCTCATATCATTTTAAGAGAGACCTCCTTGTGCATCCTTGAGTCAGGAAGCCAGACCATTACTTCCCTGTATTCCATTTAGGGTTTAGAGTGTAGGGTTTAGGGTTACACACAACCCAAACTGCGGACGCCTTTGCTGCGCCAACAGCCCAGTCATTGACCTGCTGCATGAGCCCTCATTCTCACCAGGATGCCGAGCAGCTACGGGCTGCGCTCTTTCGAGACTTCTTTGATTCGACCAACATGTGGGCTTCCTTCCGCCAATATGCGGCCCCAATCTAGGCCACAGTATACTATAGTTCTTATTACCGTATGATATGGTACATGGACGGGCTCTAAAAAAAAGGGAACCCTAATTTTTGAAAGTTGGCACATTAACATAACATTCAGGTAGCTATAACAAGCAAATCCCCTTTCCACATGCCAGCCCTTCAGAGCGTTCAGCCTGGAGCTTGAGGCTAGGTACGCCAGTAGTGCCCGTTTTCCCCTTTTTGTTTTCGGGTCTCCTTATGAAGGCGGAGCATTAGGGAAAAGGGTACCACTTATCATTATGAAGGGGTTACGGGGGAACCTAGGAGGTCTAGACAACACAGACGTTCCAGCCCCCACGTGGAAATCACAACCCCAAGACGAACCGACCTTGAGCAGCCCCCTGAAAACTCTTTACCTTGGATACTGCCCCCACTCATTAACAGTTGGATAGTGTTTGCAATAGATAGCCTTTAATATGACCCTTAATCGACTGCAAATAGGTGGGGCAGGGCCCAATCTTTACCTTACAAACCCAATAAGCCCCCTGAGTCCCAAAAACTGAGCCCCAAACCTTCAACCTCCTGAATGGCAAGCCCTAGATCCATCAAAATCCTGAAGCCTTAAATCCTAAACCCTAAGCCCTAGCCCCCCCAAGACCCCTAAACCCTAAACCCAAAACCCTATAAAGATGCTCAGGTCTACCTTGTCCAAGATCAGCTGCAGCGTTGACGGCGAAAAGTCCTTGATGCATTTGTGGGGGTTTGGGGAGTCGTTGTGTAGGCGCTTGAAGTTGGAAAAGACTTTTTTGGGGGCAGTGGACTTGATGGTTAGAGGGATGTGGGTCATTGTTGTCTGTAATAAGTATATATGATGTACATATTATATGCATCTATTTATGTATCTCTCTCTCTGTCTCTCTCTCTTTCTCCCCCTCCTTCTTTTGGCAGCTGTTGCTCAAATCCAATACGAGATGCTCAAGAGTAACCGAGCACGGAACCAGGTATCAGGGCTGCTTCCGTGATGGGGCTTTAAATGTCACGCCTCTCGAGATGGAGATAAATGTTGGGTCTATGTCAGGCAAATTGGATACCTGGGACTTTGTCTTTGTAGTGACTGGGTGCAAATCACCAGCAATAATAGGAAGTGTTGTCGGCCTAATTATCCCGCGTTCCCTACTTACTGCCAGGGAGCAAAGACAATCCTTGCAGCGCCTTGACAATGGCGTGACAAACCCTACTTGATTCCTGACACTCGAATCCAACATTGGCTTCGGCAAGCCTCTCTAGTACTCGAATGCAAGCCTAGGTCCCGAGTCCTCAACGTCATGCTGCACTGCTCTCTATCCTTTAGTCCTAGACCCAAAACCTCAAAATCCCGAGCTCTAAATCCTGAGCCCTGGATGTCCAGCACTTTCCTCATCCTGCGCGTACGGCAAAAACACTACCAAATTCATGCCATCAAAGTTGTGTCCCAAGCGCTCTGCAAAAATGCAGGCTGGTATTTCCATGATATGCCAGCCCTGGACAGGACTCCCTTAATTTCCCGGTTTGTCTGTTTTTACCATCAACCTTTTTTGCTGGTTAGAAGATTCAAAAGGGGTTCATGACGGCCCCACATCCATGCTTGATGGGTTCAGATAGAATCCTACCATAATATTCTATATTGACAATGTACTGCAACATATCATAACATACCATAAAAGATAGACCCTGAAAAAAAGATGCTTTTTTGGAAGGCCAGCGGGAAAGTCCCCCCGGCCTCTGCCAAGCCTGCTGCTCCGAAGGCTGAACGAGGGTCACTTTCCCCTATGCAACAGGGTAGTTTGGAATAAAGGAATATATTGGGGGTTACATGGGGATAGTGGAAAAGAAGACGGAAACTACTATTTAGGGTTTAGGGTTTAGGATCACCTTGCATAGTTGGTTTTATACCTGAACCCCTAACTGGTTCTTAGTAAGGATCTTCCCTTATTCTCTATTTTTAAAGCAGTACGTAAGGGGTCGCATAACTGAAGCCGCAAACCACGCGGGAAAAGAGCTTGCCCGGCTCTGTTTATTCGTGTGGGGCCATTGTTTCTTGTGTTTTACATGCCTTTGGGGTCCTGGTAGCGGTTCTGATAACTTTTATACTTGGTGTCCCTGGGGTCGTTTTGCAGGATCATGAGGATGTTTTGGCTTTTGCATTTGGGAAGGCAGTTGCTTCTTCTGCTTCTAATGCCCCCAAACCAAAGACTGTAGCCTATGTGGGGCGTGTGTGACTAAATTTAGAAACACATCCACACCAATTAGTTACCTGAAAATGCACAAGAGAGATTAGCAAATTAGCACAAAGCGGATCCCTCTCTTGAGATCGAAGAGTCAGGATAGTCTTTGCACATTCTCCTGCGGATTTATGGCATACACGTTTTCTCGCACAGGGATTTAGAGCGCTACAGGTTGAGGGCAGGCCCCATGATAAGCATGTCTTCATAGCCCGAAAGAGGAGAGAGCCTACTGATTTTGAGTAGCAGCCTAAGCATGCCGACTCCGGCGCATGGCCCCGCGCAGAACCGTCAAGACATCTTCCTGGTTTTAGACTGGGGTGATTCTGGGCTCCCATGGATTGCATCGTACGGCCTTTGGGTTCACAACCCAGGGCGATGGGAAGCTCAGGTTTCGTTCCCAAAGTCTATCCAAGTTGTACGATTAAGTTCGGACATGGGCATGGGATTTCGGTATTGCGTGAGTACTTGTCAGTACTTAAGGTATCAATGTTCTTCGAAATCTCGTCTTTCGTTCCTTTGTTTAGCCTTCAGATTGAAGGAGTTTCGGCGATGGCTCATATCCCCAAACACACAACCTGAAGTTGGAGACCTTCAGACCTGAAGATTTTCGCTCACGTATTTTGATGTTTGTTCCCTCTGCAAGGAGTGTTGGTGACGGCTCATAGACCGTAAATCCCCGAAACCCTAAACCTTAATACGCCGCAATTAGATGCTGAAATCTAATCTGAGACCCCAAGCCATACAACACAAACCCTAAGCATTTAAACCCTAACTGGTAACAAGCATGCAGGCTGGTGCCTGGATCGGCGAGGCCAGGATTTCCCTTAGCGGGAGAGTTTGCTGTAGGGTCTCTTGTCGAGGCTGAGGTTAGGACTGAATGTGGGCTTCGCGGGTTCGAAAAGCGTAAGTTGAAGGGTCAGAACAGCATTTAGCATTGGCCCTGGCTGCTTGAGCTTATACTGTAGGGCACATGGAAGATAATTACGGATTTTAGGATCTGTGGACTCAGTGCGGGGTTACAAAGGATTTGGGGAGAGCACGCAATTAGCCGGATGCAATCATGCCAATCCCCTCTAGCCAGCCCCCCTTTGCCATAATGGGGGTGGCAATAATTTCCTGGGTCAGTTAAACCCCCTAGAAGCAGGATTTTTATGTAACGTGAATTGAGAACTATGATCTGACGGAAACAGCCCATACGCAACCTAGGGTTCGAGGGGTTGATAAGTCTACGCGGTGTCAATCATGAACTTACGGGGCCCTAAGCCCGTCAAAATCATGGATTGTAATTGAAATCATATCAAGACCTTCTCCACCATGGACTAAGGTAGTCGGCGATGTGAAGTGCTAAGCAGTCAATTAATTAAGAACTTGTGAAAAGCGAAGTGCTCCTGCTTCTTCATCTTAGCCCTTGCTCCTCCTGCCACAGGCTAAGTACTCTAAACCTTGAGAATTATGGTATTACAGTTTACGCCATCCAGGATTTCTACTATCAACAGTACTCCTACTGCGATGACCACCCAGAGAGGTAGATATTCCCAATGCTACAGTGTACCACTATGGGAATACTTAATTCTACAAGGGGGGGATACTAGGGGGAAGGGGATTACTCCTTTCACAGACCTTTGTTTCTGGATTGGTCCGCCCGCCCTCTCCTCACCTGGTTATTGTTGGCTACAGGTTTTTGACGCTTAGTATACTACATCCCAAGGCAGGGGGAATATGCAAGTTCATTTTTTACTCTAGTCTTGTCCGAAGAAGGAGCAGGCCAAGCTTGTAAGTCCTGGTCGGGTTTGGGGTTTAGGATGGCGATCGCGTGGTGAGATGATATAGATAGAATACGAGTTTGGGTATATTATACTAAGATCCCCCAAAACCCCATATTCTATCTACTTAAGGGGGAAAAACAGCTTCAATCCCTAGAACGAACCGCAAGCACTTGCACACGCAAAATATTTGGCGCCTTGCTGGAATTGGTGTCCAAAGGAATTCGGAATGTCGAGATTCCCAACTACAGCTCCCTTAACCCTGAAACTCTTCCACGCTGAGCCTTGAACTTGAAGCAAATTTGGCAGGCAAGGGGATTGTCGAAGCGCTATGGTTTGTCTGCAGAACACCTGCGGACTATTGCCCGGCGCTCAGTTTTGTGTCCAGGCTTTCGGGTCATGGGTTGACGGGTTTTGGTTTCAGGCTTTGGGTTTTGGAGTTTGGGTTTCGGGGTTCGTGGTTTGACCTCGTGTTCAGCGGTTTAGGTTTTGGGCCGGTGAGATTGGGGTTTGAGGGGTTTAGCTTTTGGGCATGTTTTTTGAGTTGGTGGGTTTAGGGGGTTCAGCTCTTGGGGGTTATGGCTGTAGATTTGGGGTTTCTTGTGGTTTTTTAGGTTTTAGGTCCATGCAGGCCTTAGGGTTGTGCATTTTTAGGTTGTTGCGATGGGATTGTCAGTTCTACGGATGTGGGTTAAAGGTCGTTGCCATAAGTCTCGAGGTTAGAGAGTTCAGATGCTGTGTTTTCTAGCTCAGTTGTTTTGGTCCCCGGAATCGATCGATGACAAGTCGAATGCTATGTGTTCGGAGTGATCAGTGCTCTGATAGATCGTGTTGCAGAGCATCAGAGATGGTCTGGCGAGTTTTCCTAGGAATGATGGAGACGTTTCAGCTACTTCACCCCACACTTGTACGCAGTAAGCCCAAATCCCTGGACATCTGTTGCCGTGATGCATCTCAACCCCTTAGACCAGAGTCTGAATTTTCCTCCACCCAATGACGAGGCGTAAGCCGTATCCAATGTACCTTGCAGGATTAACTTCTTATGTTCCATGACTAGGGTTTCTGCATTCTTTGCCGGATTTGGGGGCCATAGCCGAATCCCTGGGTTGATACACCAGTTATGCAAGGTACTTCCCGTCACAGCTCTCGTAACAAGCCCCGTGCCAAATCTCGAGATATCATCCCTGTTTGATCCCCAAATCGTTGTTGTTGGGGAGTGCCCATATTCACACCGGGAGGCAATTCGATCCTTAGCACAGATCTCTCAACCCTCAAACTCTTTAAGCTGCTTGGACTATGCACTAAGCCCCAACAATTCTCGGGATCTGCCAAGGAATCGCATCTGCAGCGCAGCATCAAGGTGCCTGGCCCACGGCACGCCTCTGAGCCATTGCGGTGATAGGTGTAGGGTTCCGTCTAATCAACCTGTGCAGCTAGCATTGTTTTGATCCTCTTCTAGGGTAATCATGAGGGTTCTCAGTGCCAATTCACTGGCGCTTGTAGTGGCCTCCTCGGCTGTTGACGGTATTGAGGGGACATGCATGGATAAGCTCGCACCCTTGCATTTCATAAAATGTGATCTCTTGGCATGCTCTCTGGATTTGCCCTCCGAAGCATCTGGGGATCAAGCCACTTCCGAAAGCATTCGCCCGCTCCTAGTGCGCAGCCATGCCAACCGTGCCTGAGACAATGAAGGCCCTTGACCTTGACTGATCTTGCAGAAGTTCAGTTGCGTTGCCAAGTCACGCCAAATCTATTGTCCAATGCCGCCGCTGCTGCTACTGCTGCCACTGCTGCTCTTTTTTGTGCGTTTGCCGTCAGAAAGCTTATGTCAGAACGCTTGAATTTGCAAACAAGCTTAGGCACATAGGAAGACATCTAACGCGAAAAAATGTGGATCCTAAGGTTTCTTCTACCCGCTGTTCTTCAGAGTCCTTATTGCACTTTCAATAGCACAAGTCATTGCAGTTCTAGCAAGACCAGTACAGTAGTAAGAGTACTAGTAATGGTCACGCTTATCAGCAAGGGTTCGGCTCCGAGTAACTACAGGGTGAAGGCTCCCAATAGGGGACCTTGGCTAAGCCACTTCTACCGCTTATACTGCTCGTCATAACGTTGCATAGCCCATATATGACCTTCATGTAATTAATTGCCCCCGGTTCGAAACTTCCACTCCTAGAATCGCATGTAATCCTTCCCCGAATATTAAGACCCCGAAGCACACGTAAAGTTAAGTATTCCCATCGTGATATACTATGATATATTGGGAAGAGTTCAAGATTAGGGGGTGGGCCCGCAGTGGGGAGTTTGAGCACAAGCCCTAATCCCTAAATCCTACTTGTCATACGAGTCTCCATTTTCTCATACAGTCCCTATATCCCTTTAATGGGTGGGGACTTGAATAGAGGGAGAAGGGAGCTGCTTGGCCAGGCTATTAATACAGCTTGCCGCAGCAAGGGCGGCCACTATGCAGGCAGAGGGTTTAGGGTCTAGGGTTGGTTCTTGACTTAGTTGACTGAGGGGTTGGGTTTGTTGGGATGTAGGGGCTTAGAGGTTATTTGGGGGTGGGGTTGGGATTTCGGATGTATGTCTCGAGTTTAGGGTATGAGGCACGCAGTTAGGGTTGAGGATTCAAACATGGTGATTGTGTTCAACTGCTGCCTGCTACCTGGCTTCCACCTTGATACAGGAACCCCAGGAGCCCAATGCCCCTTAAAAAAGGGGTTTAGGTTTAGGGTTTAGGGTTATGACTGAAATCATATAATATTAGGGATCCTAGAATCATGTAAGGTACAGTTTCTCAATGAAGGGGTAATGTTACCATGACAATCAAGAATCCCCCCCACCCAGAGCTTGTTTTGCGTTTTTGGTTTGCGGAAGGTGGTGGGTGGTAAAAGTAAACCACGGGGACAGGGGTCGTACCAGGTAGTACGTACAAATATAGGACAAGCATAGTATAGTATAGTATAGTGAGAAGCCTGAAGCTCGGAAATTTTCGGACGAACTGTATGATTATTAGTATTATTATTATTATTAGTATTATTATTGCCACTCCCTTGCCATTGCCGATGGACCTTGTTTAGACCTTTTCAGGCTCGAACTTGTTAGAAAGCAAGCCCCTTTAACAATGTGATGGTTACACTGCTGGGCCCTCTGGCTATGAACGCTCCATGGCGGAAAGGGAGGATAAGGGGGAAAGGCCGGGATACCGTCATTCTTGAGGCTTGGGGTGAGGGACATAGTCGTGGTCTTGCACCTGTAGCGCAATTGCATGGCATTCCATACGTTCTAGAGCTTCCTGCTAACTTGAGGGTTCCTATCTGGGCAGTTGCCACAGTGTCTTACAAGAGGGTCTTTTGTGCACAGGGGCACAGGTTCAGAGGGCTATAGCCAACATCTGCAGTTGCTAATGGGACATGGCCGAAGCTGCCCTACCCGATGCCCTCCTCCCCCCCCCAATCTGCCCTGACCTACCTTAGCCTATCCTGCCCTACCCTGATATGGGGGTTTGTCAGAATTAGGGGTACTTTTTGGGGCTTGCTATAATAAGGATTACAGCGTTGGGGGGTTAATATTGGGGTTCCCCCTATTTTGGGAAAATGCCATATCTTTGCCAGAATGATTTTCAACCCTCTACACCATGTCACAGGCTACAGTTGCAAAGTCGTTTCCTGGGACGATGTCAGCCGTGGCACCGTCGGTGGCTCGCTGTCTTGCTGGGGCGCGAACATCACCGTGACCTGCTCCAACTTTTGGGACTGAGAGAGTAATTAATTAGGTGGATAGAAACATGTAACGCCGAAGCTAAAACCAAGTCACATCCTGAAGCCCCTGATCGTTGCCACTGTAATTATATAGACCACACCATGTTCATAATGCGTGAATTTGGTTTGCGATTGGTTTGATGACGACGATGATGCTGGTGCTGGCGCTGTAACGCTGATTCTGTGCTGTCCATGGTGGCCGTGGTGATAGTACCATTGAGTTCAGGGTTGACTTGGAATTTAGGCTTCGCAGGAAGCCCTAAACCCTAAAACCAATCAAGGCATCCTTGTACTACCCCACAAAAAAGACGACTTGGTAGATTCCCAAAAAAAGGGAACCCCAATATAGACCCCAAAATACTACAATCCTTATTATGGGGACCCCCAAAATGGTACCCCTAATTTCGGGAAACCCCCAGACTTCAAGGACACATATCTCAAGAGCCGCAGTGGCACTCAGCTCTTCACCGTTCGCAGTGACAATTGGAATGAGAAGCTGGGCGCCGTTCGTGCTGAGGAGCGTTCGTCTCTTCCCACTGATAATCCGTAGCTTTGGGGATTTAGGGTCTGGGCTTAGGGTTACTATCCATCCCACTAATACTGATGAACATTCCCAATCCAATACCATCATAAATTTGCCCCCCTAAAGGATTGTGGTCTCTTCCTTTATTTGAAACACCCAACGGAGAGTGCTTAGCCACAGGAGGGTGGGAGTTTTGTGTGATAAGTGGAGGTGATGAGTCCCTGGTCCCTTTAAACGAGTTTTGAAGGGCCCCCCATAGCGGGCTATACAGGGATATTAGAGGTGGATATCTATTGCAGTGTTTGAGGCTATTAAAGTTGGTTCCCCAGCTTATATACATGTATGTATATGTGCATGCTAATTTTTCCAAGCCCAACTGCGTGGTTTCTCCACGAAGTCACGAGCTCACTAGCTGCAACTCCCTGTCGAGGAAGTTGCGGTGGTTGCAGGCAGAGAACGGTTGAGTGAGTCTTCTGCATTGTGGGATTTCAGTAGCCTCCATTGAATTCATGTGCCTTGGCGGTATCTGCGTCTAAGCCCATATAGGCAGATAGGTGTATAGAGATCCATAAACATGTTGTTAATGTTTTCAAGGCCTGCAGTCCGGGCTGTAAAATCAGGTGGCTATATTGAGCACATAACTTTCAGCACTGGTTGATTCGGGCAACGAAGTTCTAGGAGATCACGGAGGTTCGTTCAGACGACGGGTATGTGGCGCCTTAGAGGTCCCGACATGTCAGAGCGGCATCATATTCTGCCGCTCCACTCGACTCACTTGGTGCGCGTCCTTACAGGCCTTCGTGAAAGCCGTAGAGGGGCAGAAACTTCAAGAATCAGATTTCCCGATTGCGCGCAATGGATTTTGCTGTTCCGGTGCTGCCAGCACACAAAAAAAAAGAATCCTGAATCCCACGGCCCTGTTTCAAGACAAAAGCTGTCAAAGGGTCTTCTTTGTCGAGTGTAGGGGGAGCCCTCAGCCGACAGCACTTGATATTTCATCCTGGACCCCTCCCTGAACCCAATCATTTCTACACAGTTTAGGCCCTAACCCTGAGGGTCCATGTACCCAATCATTTGGTACTTGGGATTTGGGGAATAGTAATTATAGTACAGGTTTTGGGTAAGTGTATAATTATTAGGTACTTGGACCCTTTGGGTAAGAATCCTCACTTAGTCACGGTTCGACCGCGCAGGGAAAGGATCTGGAACCCTTCAACCAGTGACTCTGCGAACTATCCTGCAGCAGCTAGGAGCGCTACTGAGCTCAAGTTGGGGTTGTGAGCTTACGGTTTGGGAAAGGGATACTGGAAATTTTAAGTGGGAAGTATTATTTATTGGGATAATGGAAAAGAAAATGGAAACTACTACTTAGGGTTTAGGGTTCTCGGGGGTGTTCGGGTTCAGGGTTTCAGGGGGTGGAATTTTAGCTTAAGGTTTTGGACTTCTTGCTTGGGTTGTGGCAGTTGCTTCCTCATTTTAGAGATTTAGGGGCAAGTTTGGGACAGAATGCATTCCGATGAGGAAGTTGAGATTCACAGCCACCTCACCAACAAAACTAAATCTAGACTCCCTTTTGACTAAGTAATACGCAAAAGGGAGGGGGGGAGCGGATCGAGCATAGACCCTACACGTACTCTCCTCTAATGGTCCTCATAACCCACTTTCCCTTAACTGCCCGTAAGCTTGGTGGTGCTCGACGCTGGGCTTATGTGTGCTTGGGGAAGGGTATCTTGAAGAGTCTAGATAAACCCTAAACCCTATAATCCCTAAATAATCCCTATAATCCCTATATAACCCATTATAACCCTAAAACCCTAAACCCCAATGTATCCCTTTAAGACATTTTGTCGGCATTATGCTGTGGTCTTTGAACCTTCGGAGCTACTTCGCTGTGCAGTTTCTCAGCTTGAAACCCAAGCGCACCTAGTATGGGCCCTGAGGCCTTTTAGCGGGACTCTAGGAAACCTTAAAGGGTACCCTATAGTGGGTATATAAGGATCCCAGGGTTAAGTTTAGGGCCCATGCTTTGGGCCTATGGTTTCAACCTTAGAAAGATGGGTGTTTGTGATGCTCGGGTCTGCTTTACAAGCCTGACAAGCCTGCTTACCCAACATAGCGGGCCTACATCCAAATAAACGGAACCTAAATGAAGGTCCGTCGCAGATACAGACTACTAGCTTCCCAGGAAGATGAACCTGAATCCAGCCCTCAACTTACTGCTGCTTAGTAGGGAATGTACTCCCTACTGTATATAACCCCTATATAACATATTCCCTTAATCCTTACTAACGCCCAGTAAGCCAAGGTATGGAAAGTACGCTGGCCTCCAAAACGACGCAGATCTGTCGGATGCTGCATTGGACGCGAAATGCTCCATCCGCTTCCAGACGACTTTTCTTCCCCTGCAAGAGGGCTCAGGCACAGGGACTCCAGGGCTTCATAAGGTATCCTTTGAATTAGGGTTTAGGGTTTAGGGCTTAGGGTTTAGGGTTGAGGGTTAATGGAAAATTAAATGGAAGCTACTATAGTATATTGGGGTTATATGGGGATAATGGAAAAGAAAATGGAAACTACTATTTAGGGTTTAGGGCTTAGGGTTACATAGGGGTTCTTTAGTAGGGATAATGGAAAAGGAAATG
>CAJNIZ010005005.1:0-20324 GCA_905231905.1 Symbiodinium pilosum | reverse complement strand
TGTACCAGCCAGAGATACACCATCACCAAGCCATCCCCTTAAGCAACCTCCCAAAAGGCTTGTATTTGGTGCAGGTGCTGCAAAAAGAACAGGTAATACACAGCCAAAAATTAATGGTGCAACCCTAAACAAGAACCCTCTGCCATGGGGCATTTAAAATCCATAGAGTAAAGAACCGGTTATGCTGAAATAACTGAACTCATCTTGAAGATCCGTAAAGCTTGCTGAAGAATAATTGGATTACTAACCGAAAATTATACTTTCTGGGTTGTTCTATTCGATTTACTGGTCGTATTGCGGTAGATGTGGGTATTTATAAAATGATTGCGGCCTTTCGGAAACACGGAAAATTCAGGCCCGCCTACTACCGCTCCCCTCTTCTGCAGAGGAGGGGAAGGGGAGGTGTGGACTAGTTATCTGATTTTATATATCTTGAAGGGTTCATGACCCTTCACAACCGAAAATACCTCAAAGAAACCCGCAGAAAGCTTCGGCATAATCTCACTCCTGCAGAAGCAACCCTTTGGAGATATCTACAACGCAAGCAACTGGAAGGACGCAAATTCCGAAGGCAACACAGCGTAGGAAATTATATTCTTGATTTCTATTGTCCCGCAGAACGGCTAGCTGTTGAATTGGATGGTGCTGTACATTATACCATAGCAGGAGAGGAAGCTGATAAGGCAAGAGATGCCTACTTGGCTGAGATAGGAATTAAAGTGCTGCGCTTTGAGAATAAGCTTGTTTTTGAACAGCTTAAAATGGTGTTGGGTACTATTAAAAGGAGTTTTCGCAGCCAAATTTAAGCTCACAATTTGACCTCCCTTTGTCCCTCCTTTATGAAGGAGAGGCTTGGTGGGAGCTTAAATTTCTTAACCGGGCTTTCAGGGCTTTTACCACTTTAAATTAGGTTTACCATACGGACTGTTCCGGGCAGAGTCCGGAAAGAAGAATATCTGTATAAAGCGTTACGGAGTAAAAACGTGGATATGCAAAAAAACATTGGAAAAACCCGAAGCCCGCCAGCCTCCCATTTTATGAAAAACAACAAGGTAGGATTGGATCTGAAACTCCACAGAGTTTTAGGTAAAACTTCCGGGAGTTTTGCGCAACGGATCAGGGAGTTTTTCTGAAAACATCAGGAAGTTTTGCTTAACGCATCAGGGAGTTTTATCAGGAATTTCACCGTAAACCGTCCGGACAGGCAGATCCGGTGGCTTAAAGTACTTCTGCCACTACAAAAGTGCTGCCTCCGGCAAAGATCAGATCATCAGGATGGGCCACTTTTAAAGCCGCTGAATAGGCCTCCATAACAGAGTTATAGGCTTTACCATTAAGGCCCTTTGCAGCCGCCTCCCGTTGCAGGTCCGCAGCTTCTTTGCCCCGTGGAATATCGGGCTTGCAGAAATAATAGACGGCATTTTGGGGGAGGAGCTTTAAGATGGAAGAACTGTCCTTATCACCCACCATACCCCAAATGATATGGAGCTGGCTAAACGTTTCGTTGAGTAACTGCTGCATAACCAGTTTTACCCCGGCTTCATTATGCCCGGTATCTGCAATTACCCGGGGCTTTTCGCCCAGGATTTCCCAGCGGCCGCGTAGCCCGGTGAGTTGCTTTACGGCTTTAAGGGCGGGTAAAACAAAAGGTGATAAAGAATAACCGCAGGCTTCCAGAACGGATATACCTTTTTGGAGAGTAGCCAGATTTTTAGGTTGGTAGGGGCCGTTGAGATCACTGGACCATTCCGGATTAGGATCATCAGCATAATGAAGGGGAGCTTTACGCTCATGGGCAGTCTCCTCAAAAACAGCTTGCGTCTCAGCATTGGCCTCACCAATAACCACCGGAACCCCGGTTTTGATAATGCCGGCCTTTTCACGGGCTATACTGGCCAGGTTATTCCCCAGGAACTGGGTATGGTCCAGGCTGATGTTGGTAATAATGCTCAGCTCCGGGCTGATCACATTGGTGCTGTCCAGCCGGCCGCCCATGCCTACCTCTATAATAGCTATGTCTGTCTTTTCTTCTGCAAAGTAGTGGAAGGCCATGCCCACCGTCATTTCAAAAAATGAAAGACCAATGGCAGTAAAATCAGATTTATAGCGCTCTACAAAATCTACAACCCTTTGTTCCGGTATCATCTGCCCATTGATGCGAATGCGTTCGCGGAAATCCTTGAGATGGGGAGAGGTGTACAGCCCGGTTTTATACCCGGCCTTTTGAAAGATGGCAGCCAGCATATGCGATACCGAGCCTTTGCCATTGGTGCCGGCCACATGCACGCTCTTGAATTTTTTCTCGGGATGATTCAGCAACTCCATCAGTTGCTCTGTATTCTTCAGATCAGCTTTATAGGCTACTTGTCCCACCCGTTGGTACATGGGGAGTTGTGCAAAGAGCCAGTCCAGGGTTTCCTGGTAGTTCATTAATTCTTAACAAAAGTATAAATGATGTAGCCAATCTGTAAACTGGGCGCTTCAGAGTCGGCCTGCCATTTGGTACGCATGGCTGCGCTTTTGGCTTTGTCAAACAAACAGCTGCTGGTAGTGGTGGTGGCTGCACCTCCGGGTACTTTTTCTCCCGGAATAGCCCGCGTTACGGTTCCGGTTTGATCTACATAGATCTTCACCACTACACGCCCTTCATCACTGTTGTTGGGACAGGGATCAGGCGCGGGTTTAGTCAGGGCCTGACGGTTACCCAACATATAACTACCGCTTCCACCGCCTCCGCCACTATTGCCTCCGGTACGGTTGGGGCTGTTGGGGTCGCCATTGGGGTCGCCCTGGTCGCCACCGCTTTCGGTAACGCCTTCGCCACCAGATTTGGAGCTGGACACTTTACCAAACTGCTCATCCAGTTTGCGTTGCTTTTCCAATCGTTCACGCTCTATGCGCTGTTGCTCCAGTTCTTCCGGAGTAGGTTCGGTTTTTACCGGTTCTTTGGGTTTCTCGGTTTTATTGGATTTGGTATCCAGAGAGGGGGCATCGGTGGTGTTTTGGGTCATTACCGGATTTTCGGCATTGTCCGTTTCCTCCACTTGTTCTTCCTGGGTTTGCTGCTGTTGCTGCTGCGGTACCGCAGCACTTATGCTTTGTGCACCATCGGCTTCATTACCAAGCCCGGTTTCTGAGTTACCAAAATTAATAACAATACCTTCTTCCGGCTTGGGTTCGTAATAGGTTAAACCCAAAAACAGGAACATAATGAACAGGGCCAGGTGAAATACCCCGGTGCCGATCAGTCCTCTGCGTTTGTCTTTTTTATTTTGGGTTTCTTCGCTCATGCTGTTATTTAGGGTCAGTGGCCGCTATCATCTTTAAGCGGTTGCGGTAGGCAATATCCATAACGGATACTACTTTTTCATAAGGCACTGATTTATCCGCCCGTAAGATCAGTACCGCATCTTCCTTGCCTTGTACCTGTTTTAATACCTCGCGTTCCAGCTCCGCTTCACTTACCACCTGGTTACCCACCGAAAAACGGAGGTCTGGTGATATGTTTACCGTAACGTCCTTGCGCTTTACGGTCTGCGCCTTACTGCTGGGCAATACCAGGTCAAGCGCACTGGTGGTAACCAGGGTGGAGGCCAGCATAAAGAAAATAAGCAGGAGGAACACAATGTCCGTCATACTGGACATACTGAACTCTGCGCTTACCTTGCTTCTACGTTTAAGATCCATATTAAGCAGGTTCGTTCAGAAGGTCCATAAATTCCATGGCATTAGCTTCCATCTTGTACACCACCTTATCCACACGGCTTACCAGGTAGTTGTAGCCGATGTAGGCGATAATGCCTACGGCCAGACCGGCCACAGTGGTAGTCATGGCCGTATAAATACCTTCAGCCAGTAATTCAATGTTGATCTGCCCTCCGGCCACGGCCATTTCATGGAAAGCCAGGATCATTCCGATCACTGTACCCAGGAAACCGATCATGGGAGCTGCTCCGGCTACAGTGGCCATGGTGGGAATGTTTTTCTCCAGTTTGGTTACCTGTAGTTTTCCGGTATTCTCAATAGCTGCGTTAATGTCTTTCAGTGGTTTACCAATGCGGGAGATCCCTTTTTCGATCATACGGGCAATGGGCGTTTCCTGGCTTTGGCACAGGGCACGGGCAGCATCCAGTCGTCCGTTGGCTACGTGATCCTTAATATGATTGATGAAATTGTCATCCAGTTTGTTGGCGCGCTTCAGGGCGTTGTAGCGTTCTATAAAGATGTAGACCGCCACTATGGAGAGTATGAACAAAACGCTCATGATGATGATCCCACCAATACCTCCACCGGAAACCAACTCCCAGATGCTGAGTGTGTGTTCCACGGGTTCCTGAACGTCAGTTGCAGGGTCGGCCAGATCAATTTGAAGAAAGGGTATATGCATTGAACCTATTTTTCTTCAAAGATAACGGTGTTGCTGCGCCCTAATTATAGTGCAACAAATAAAAATTAACAGGCTATGGTTTAAATGTGGAATATACTTTCCTGGATAATATAAGTTATGGCACCAGCCGCATAGCCGATAATGGCCAGTAAAGATATTTTCTTAAGGTACCATCCAAAAGACATATTCTCCAGACCCATAACCGCCACACCGGCCGCGGAGCCAATGATAAGTGCGCTACCTCCGGTACCGGCACAATAGGCCAGGAATTCCCAGAAAAGACCGTCCTGTGCAAAAAAGGAGCCTTCTACCACACTCACATCATACATACCCATGGCAGCGGCTACCAAGGGAACGTTATCCACAATGGAAGAGAGGAGTCCAATAATGATACTGATGGCGTAAATCCCGCTTTCTTCAGTAGTGCCAAAGGAGCTGTCCAGAAACCCCGCCATCGTACGCAGCTGACCTGCCGATTGTAAACTGGCCACTGCTAAAAGGATACCGAGGAAGAAAAGGACACTGGCTGTGTCTACTTTTTGAAGCACCCCGATTACGCTGAGCTTATACTTGGCTTCCAGGTTTTTAGCACGGTGTAAAACTTCGGTCAGGGCCCATAATACACCCAGGCTGAGCATCATACCCATAAAAGGAGGGAGGTGTGTATACGTTTTGAAGAAGGGCACAAAAAGGAGGCCCAGCACACCGGCAATGAATACAATATTGCGTTCACGATCTGTGGTAGGGTTTACATAGTGCTCCAGGCCTTCAGACTTGATAGGCCGTTTCACATTACCCTTCATACGTATAGACATAATGATAAGCGGCACCAGCAGGCATACCAAACTGGGGATGATTAATTTAACAATGATAGCACCCGCTGATATTTGGGACCCGATCCATAGCATGGTGGTGGTTACATCTCCAATGGGAGACCAGGCACCTCCGGCATTAGCGGCCAGAATGACCATCCCGGCAAATATCCAGCGGTCATTTTTATCATCAATAAGCTTGCGCAGCAAAGACACCATTACGATGGAGGTGGTAAGGTTATCCAGTGCTGCAGAGAAGAAAAAGGTAAGGATACAGACAATCCACAATAGTTTGGACCGGCTGGTGGTTTTAATACGGTCGGTAATTACGGCAAAACCTTCGTGTGCATCAATTAATTCCACTATGGTCATAGCCCCAAGCAGGAAGAACAGGATGGAGGCAATTTCTCCCAGGTGCTCCAGTATCTGGAACTCCGTAACATAGTGGGTAATCATTTCTGTTTGATCCTCAATATGTGCTTCCTCAAAAAACATATCCGTAACAAAGTGAGGAATGGCCTCAAAATTCACAATGCCCTGGGCACCCAGTACATACACCGTCCAGCAAAGTACTCCTGTAATAAGGGCGGAGGCTGCTTTATCAATGCCAATATTATGCTCCAGGGCTATGGCAGCATAGCCCAGCACAAAAATGACAACCATTAAGATATACATGATGGAAAAATTAGATAAGTTGTTTTAAAGCAATTTCATAGGCCGTTTTGGTCAGCAGCTTTTTGTCTGGATTACGGCTATGACATTTCAGGAGCGCGTGCTTAATACGGCTGGACACATCCATGAAAATAGCGCGATCTGAGATTTCCACATCATCTTCCATCAGGTATCCGAAAACCCGTGCCATGCCGCAATTACTGATAAAGTCGGGTATACAGCTTACGCGCTGATCTGCGTATTCTGAAATAGGTCCGTAAAAGATCTCATTATCGGCAAAGGGAACGTTGGCACCAGATGATATTACCTCCAGGCCGTGTTCTGACATCTTATCCAGGTTTTCTTTACTTACCAGGCGTGAAGCGGCAGCAGGAATGAATATTTCAGCTCCAACCTCCCAGATGCGTTGATTGATTTCGTCAAATTTGACTAGTTTATCATGCACCAGGTAATTGCCGGTTTTGGCATTAAAGAGGTCGCGAATTTCTTCAAATGAAAACCCTTTTTCATTGATCAGTCCTCCTACACGGTCAATAATACCTACTATTAGAGCACCTTCCTGGGCCAGGTAATACGCTGCCGCTGCGGCTACATTTCCCCATCCCTGAATAATCACGCGCTTACCTTTTAGCTGGCCCCCGTAAATGTTATAAAAATGCCGAACCGATTCAGCAGTGCCATAGCCGGTAATCATATCAGCTACAGTATATTCCCGGCTACCGGTTGGGGTTAATTCTTCCCGGCTTACCGGGAAAAGCACACCTTCCTGCAGTTGCTTGATCCTCCTGTTTTTAGTTTCATCGGATGGATTGTAATGGCCTACCAAAACCCCTTCCTGCGGGTGTTCAACACCCAATTCTTTGGTGATGGGTATTACTTCGTGTATCTCATCCACATTCAGGTCGCCACCGGTACCGTAATAATTTTTCAAGAGCGGCTTTACCGCTTTATACCAGCGTTCAAGCACTCCGTTTTTGCGTGGATCATTGGGATTGAAATTAATTCCGGACTTGGCTCCGCCAATGGCCGGGCCGGCTACGGTAAACTTAATTTCCATGGTTTTGGCCAAAGAGAGTACCTCATGTTCGTTGAGTCCTTCACGCATACGTGTGCCACCTCCGGCAGCTCCGCCCCGTAAAGAATTTATAACTACCCAGCCTTCCGCGATGGTTTCACTGTCATGCCAGTGAAATACAATTTCAGCCGGCTTATTCTCATATATCTGAAGAAGATCTTTCATTCCCAATTTATTGATCGCGGCAAAAGTAATAAATAGGGGGAATCAGCCGGGGAGAAACCGACATTATGTAAATGTTAAGCCCTTATTGGTATATCACTCCTGAACTGTGGTTGTGCCGGGCACCGGTTACGGAGGCCAGTATGTTATTTTTGCCCAGATGTTTCAATAAGCCCATAAGCGCAAAAACCAGGGCTTCTTTAAAATCAATCACCTCAGGTTCAGGTACAATCAATTTACAACCGCTTATTTGTTGTACCCGCTCCAGTAAAAAACGGTTATAGGCACCACCACCGCTTACTAAAGTGCATTCAAACGTATGATTTTTTAAAACCTCTCCAATGCGTTGGGCTATATGTTGGGTAAAAGTGGAAAGGAGGGCCGGTGGTTTCAGATTAAAAGGCTTTACCAAAGGCATGAATTCATGGTTTACCCATTCTGCTCCTAATGACTTGGGGGGAGCTTGCTGATAAAAGGGTAATTGCTCCAGTTTATCCAGTAAGGGCTGATCAACTTTACCCTGTCTGGCCATTTCACCTTCATCATCATAGGGCTTGCCCAGCTTTTGGGCCTGAGGGTTCAGAATGAAATTCACCGGACAAATATCAAAGGCCCTGCGCACTCCTTTTTCTTCGAAGGAAATATTGGCAAATCCACCCAGGTTCAGGCAGGCGTCATATGGGTGAAAAAGCAATTGATCTCCTATGGGTACCAGCGGAGCACCCTGTCCGCCCAGGGCAACATCCTGTGGCCTGAAATCACAAACTACCGGTATTTGCAGTTCGGAAAAAAGTTCAGGGCCGTTGCCAATTTGAAGTGTATAGCCTTTATCCGGTTGGTGAAAGAGTGTATGTCCGTGGGAGGCCAGGAGGTGTATGTTTTTCCGGTTTATGGCAAAATCATCTATAAATGCAGTACATACTCGGGCCAGAAAAAGGCCATACTGATGATTGAGTTGCAGCAGCTCTGTAGCGGGTAGCCCGCTGCGAAACGCCAGTTTACTGAGCCATTCAGAGGGGTAGGAGTAGGTTTTGGCATTGAGAATGGTATACGTCCATCCTTTAGCTGAGGTTTGAAATTGGCAATGCACAAGATCCACACCATCCAGAGAGGTGCCCGACATTAATCCCAAAACTTGATATTCCATAGCGGCCTGCCTTAACTTTTTTGCAACGTATACCTTACCTTTGCACCTCTCAAAATTAGGATTCTGAATTAAATACCCAATTCATATGAAATTTCAACTTACCGAGGAACATTTGATGATACAGCAGGCGGCTCGTGATTTTGCACAAAATGAGCTATTGCCAGGTGTAATTGAACGTGATGATAAGCAACAATTTCCCAAAGAGCAGGTAAAGCAAATGGGTGAGTTGGGGTTTTTAGGAATGATGGTGAGTCCTGAGTATGGCGGCAGTGGCCTGGATACAGTATCATACGTATTGGCTATGGAGGAAATTTCTAAAGTAGATGCTTCCTGCTCCGTAATTATGTCGGTAAACAATAGCCTGGTGTGCTGGGGGCTGGAAAAATTCGGTACTGAAGAACAAAAGCAAAAATACCTGGTGCCTCTGGCTAAAGGTGAAAAGATCGGAGCTTTCTGTCTTTCCGAGCCTGAAGCCGGATCAGATGCTACTTCTCAAAAGACCACAGCCATAGATAAAGGAGACCATTACCTTTTAAATGGTACCAAAAACTGGATTACCAACGGAGGAAGCGCTTCGGTATATCTGGTAATGGCCCAAACGGATATTGAAAAAGGACACAAAGGAATCAATTGCCTGATTGTAGAGCGTGATATGGAAGGCTTTACGGTAGGTAAAAAAGAAGATAAGCTTGGTATACGTGGTTCTGATACGCACTCTCTGATGTTTCAGGACGTTAAGGTTCCTAAGGAAAACCGCTTAGGTGAAGAAGGATTCGGCTTTACCTTCGCCATGAAGGTGTTAAGCGGGGGCCGTATTGGTATTGCTGCCCAGGCTTTAGGTATTGCTTCAGGAGCTTATGAACTGGCCTTGAAATATGCCAAAGAGCGTAAAACTTTTGGTAAAGAGATTGGTCATCATCAGGGTATTGGGTTCAAGTTAGCCGATATGGCTACCGAAATTGAAGCAGCCCGTTTGTTATGCTTTCAGGCCGCATGGCTTAAAGATCAGGGTAAAAACTTTGATAAGGCCAGTGCACAAGCTAAGCTTTTTGCCTCTGGTGTAGCTATGAAAACTACTGTGGAAGCCGTACAGGTACACGGCGGTTATGGTTACGTAAAAGAATACCATGTAGAGCGTTTGATGCGTGATGCCAAGATCACACAGATTTACGAAGGAACATCGGAGATCCAGAAGATTGTGATTTCACGTTCTTTACTGCGCGACTAAGATCTTATAAAAATTCGAGGGTGCGTTCCAAACGCATCCCTCTGCTTCCTTTAATCAGGATGGTTTTTCCCCGGGGTTTATTTTGCTTGAGGTACTCTAATGCCTCTTCCGTGGTTTCAAATTTCTGAAATGCGCTTGCATCGGTTTGATAAAATGCCTTGCCTACCAAAAGTGCTTTTTCAGGCTGTATTTGTTTCAATAATTCCACAATCCGGTTATGTTCCTGGGCTTCATACTCGCCCATTTCAAACATATCTCCCAGAATCACCCATTTTGGCCCGTCCGGCAGGGAAGCGATATTTTTTAAAGCCGCTTCCATACTGCTGGGATTGGCATTATAAGCATCTACCACCAAAGTATTACGCTTGGTTTTTTGAACCTGTGAACGATTGTTGGTAGGATGGTAATTCTCAATAGCCTCTTTTGCTTCAACGGAAGACACACCGTAATGTGCGCCTAAGGCGATGGCCGCTGCTATATTGGAAAAATTATAAGCCCCGGTTAAATGAGACTGTATGGACAGATCATTTGATTGAAGGGCGAGATAAGGAGTGGAGGTGCCCAAAAGCTGGAATGTGTAGTCCCAGTTCTCACTCGTAGCAAAGGTAATGCGCTCCAGGTCTTCGGTTTTTTCCAATTGAACGGGATCATCTGCGTTAACGAGAGCCGGTCTTTTATTGGCTCTTAAGAAGGAGTACAGTTCAGATTTACCCTTAATAACACCCTCTTTGCCGCCAAAGCCTTCCAGGTGTGCCAGTCCGAAATTGGTAATATACCCGATATCCGGTTTACAAATAGAACACAGATAAGCTATTTCCCCTTGATGATTGGCTCCCATTTCAATGATGGCCATTTCATGATCATCGGTTATGCTGAGTAAGCTAAGAGGCACACCAATGTGATTGTTGAGGTTGCCTTTTGTAGCCAGCACATTATACTTTGTACTAAGCACGGCATACATTAATTCCTTTGTGGTGGTTTTTCCATTACTACCGGTTAAACCAATAATAGGAATGTTAAGTTTTTGCCGGTGAAAAGAAGCCAGTTCCTGAAGGGTATCCAGGCAATCCTCAACCAGTACACAGTCCGGAGCTTCATATTCCGGTTCATCAATTACCGCTAATACCGCACCTGATTCAAGTGCCTGCCCGGCAAACTTGTTACCATTGAAATTAGCTCCCTTAAGGGCAAAGAAAATACTTCCCTTGGTGATGGACCTGGTGTCAGTAGATATGCCTTTTGAAGCAATGAAGGCATGATGTAAATCAGTTATAGTCATAAAAAAAATCCCCCGGCTTTAGGCGGGGGATTGAATGCTTAGTTATATCTGTATCGTTCAAATTTATCCCTTTTGGGTTTCTCCGGATCTTCTTCACGACCTTCATCTGCATTTTGGAAACCGAGTTTATCCATGGCACAACGGAACCCGATGTAGTCGGTAGCCTGATCTTCTTCCAGATATCTTCTGGTACCGGGACTTAACCAATAGGCACGATCTTTCCAGCTTCCTCCTTTATATACGCGGGTGGTGTTTCCAATAAGGGTGGTCTGTGCGTAGTCATACATCAGAGCCTCACCTTCATTCACTTCCTGATCATAGTAAATACTTGATTCTTTATCACCATCCAGGTAATCACGATAGTCCGAGTATTGATAATTTCTACGGTTTAGGTTTTCTTCTTCTGTAACCGGACGAACAGGTAATTCACCTGGTAAGCGGGCAATAGTACTGTCATCATCATACTGTGGCTCCTGTAGCACTTCCAAAGCTCCTATTCCCTGATAATCTTTATCAAAAGTGGAGAATTGATTTCCGCGGAAAGGGTTTAGATCCGTTACATCTTCAAGGCTAAGCGGACGGTATACATCAAGCACCCACTCTGCTACATTACCTGCCATATCATAAAGACCAAAATCATTAGGAGGATAAAACTTTACCTGCATAGTATATTGTGCCTGATCGTTAAGCCAGCCACCAAGACCCATATAATCACCTCGGCCTCTTTTAAAGTTGGCTAACATATTTCCACGCTCATTCTTTTCAGGGTTACGCATAGAACCACCGGCCCAGGTATACTTATTACCTTCTGCTACACGGTTGTATTTACGTGCACCAATGTTACCATAAGCGGCATACTCCCATTCAGCTTCAGTTGGGAGGCGGTATTTTGGAAGCAGCATACCGTCTTCCATGCGTACCGGACGACCTTCTTTACCGTAAGAGCTATTAGGACTGTTATCTTTTAAACCTTTGCGGTTTTGTTGTGTGTACTCACCTGGTTTATATAGGTAAACTTCGGTATTAAAATGATCTGCATCCTGTTGATCGGGGAATTCATTGAAAACCCCTTCATCAATTAAAATTTGCTCATTTACACGATCTGTACGCCAGGAGCAATACTTCATAGCCTGGATCCAGCTGACACCAACCACCGGGTAAAAGTTATAGGCTGGAAAGCGGAAGTAATTTTCCACCATCGCCTCATTGTAAGAAAGCTTATCGCGCCAAACTAAAGTATCGGGCAGAGCACTGTTATAAATCTCCGGGTAATAATCGTAGTCAAAAACACGCTTTAACCAATACAGGTACTCACGGTAATCTACGTTGGTAACCTCATTTTCGTCAATGTAGAAAGACTGTACAGTTACCTGACGTGGAATATTATTCCAGTCCTTATAAAAGTCTTCTTCAACGCGGCCCATAGTAAAAGTACCACCCTCTACAAAAACAAGACCCGGTCCGGCCACCATTCCATCAAATTTATCATTGATAGAAAAACCTCCGTTATCCTTTTCGTTGTATTCCCACCCGGTAGTATTACTCGAAGATCCACCACAGGCGGTAAGTAAAGCCAACCCCAGTATGGAGAGGGAACTAAACACGTTTCTAAAGTTCATAGTCTTCATCCTTCAATGTTGTGTTGTGTTCTAAAACTAAAATTTAGGACATTTTATTGCTTTGATCTGCTTTCTTCTTACCCGGCAAGGGAATTGATAAGAGAGCGAAATTTCATGAGCCCCACCAAGATCATTGGCGAATTGCGAGATAGTTATATCATAACTATAACCTATTTTCCATGCCAGCTCATCAGGGGCGTAACCCAGGAGAACAACTATAGCATCAGGGTTTGAGGTACTGGTCCGGAAACCTAAACCTCCTGAAATAGAAGCCCGGCTAAAGGCCGTACTGATAGTCATTTGGTTATACGGACCCTGAACCTGATACACTATGTTCGGAATAAGATAATTTTGCAGACTATTGCTAAGACGTTTACGCCCTAAGGGAATGGTTACACCGGCATGTCCGGTTATTTTCATTGGTAAGTTGGAGGTTTTGAAAAAGCTTTCGTCTGGTTGAGTAAGGTGATTTATAGTAGCACCAATGTAGAAACGCTCTGTAAAACCGAGAAAACCTACACTCACATCCAGATGAGAGTTTACATTGTTACCCGGAGGGATCTCGCTGGATTCCTTAACAAAACCGTAGAAAGGATCAATCTGGTCCGGGAAAGTAAAACCGTCCCAGTTTATAGCTCTTTGACGGAAAGTGGCCTGAAAACCGGTGAGAAAGGAAAACTTTCTTGAAACTTTAAGGTGATACGAATATATACCGCTCACTTCAGTGGTAGAAAGAGCCCCGTTACCAGCCTCGTCACGAATAGCTAATAAACCTAAACCACCGTTGAGACCATCTACATATTGATCATATGAGGCAGAATAGGTCTGATATACGTCAAGAACCGGATATTGATTCCGATAGTTAAGGTTAAGCCTGGGGCATTTGGCCACTCCTGCAAACGCAGGGTTTAAGTACAGGGGGTTAGCATAATACTGTGTAAAGTGAGCGTCCTGGGCTTTGGTTAAGCCAGGAGCCAGTAATACCAGTGTAACTAAAAGAGTCAGTAATTTCTTGCCCATTCCAATAAAGGGTTTCAAACTACAATTATACAAATAATTTGGTGTTTGATTAAATTAAATTGCTCTCCTCCCGGGAGAAGGTTACAAATAAAACCATTTTTTTAAAACCTGCTTAAAGGAAAACTAAGTTTGCAGTGAAAAATTTCATGAGCCCTTTGATTTTTTCATAATACATTGCCAGGTGAACCGTTATCCATTGTACAAAATTGAATCAATGAGTAAACCCTTTCATTTACATGTCTTTATTCTGTTTCTGACATTATCTGGATATTGTATAAATGCCCAGCAGGAAGATCATCATTCTATCAAATGGGCAGAACAGCGATCTTCTCAGGCCGGGGCAATCCCATCTTTCAAAAATGCGGTCTACGATTACGAAAGACCTAATGTTTTAAAATACTGCGACACGCGTAAGGTAAATTCTCGTGGAGTATATGATGTGGTTTTAACTAATATCCGCTACGAAGCTGTATCAAACACTGAGCAGCGCTTGCTTAAGTCTGAAAACCTGGATGCCCAGCCCAAAGTGGAGGTTGGTTTTGGTGAGCATAAAGGTAATTTTGAAGTGTCTTACTGCTTTGCTCCCTATGTAAGGCAGAATGGTATTGTGAAAAAAGTAAGTGGCTTTGATGCCCGCGTTGTAGCGTCTGCTGCTCCTGCTAAAGGGAAAAGGAGTTCGGTGCAGGCTTTCAAAAACAACTCTGTTTTAAGTACGGGTGATTGGTTCAAGTTTTCAATAACCTCTGACGGTATGTTTAAGCTTACTCCGGCTGATCTTACGGATGCAGGGATTAAACTGGATAATACCCCGTTAAGCAGCATACGGGTAATGGGGAACGGACAGGGGATTTTGCCTGCCGCCAATGATGCCCCCCGAAAAGATGATCTGCAGGAAATACCACTTAAAGTGGTAGATAATAATAGTAATGGAATTTTTGATGGTTCTGACTATGCTCTTTTTTATGCAAAAGGGCCACATACATGGGCTTATAACCAAAATTCAGGCTCGTTTAATCATACTTTAAACTTTTACCGGGACGCCAATTTTTATTTTGTTTCTGTAAACAGTGGAGTTGGAAAGCGGATAGCAGAGCAACCAGGCAAGCCCGGAGTAGCTGGCACCACCATTACCACTTATGATGATTACCAGTTTAAAGAAGATGAACTGGAAAACCTGGTTGGAGCCGGAAGAGAATGGATGGGTGATGTTTTTGACTTTGACCTGAATAATAATTATGGTTTTAACTTCCCTGATCTTGTACGCTCACAGCCCATTAAGATTAGGGTAAGAGCCGTTGGCAGAGCGGGAACCGATAATACGTTTATGAACGTTCTGTATAACGACACCAGCAGAATGTTATTGAATTTTCCGGCCTACATAAAAACGGATGGGGCCAATTTTGTTCAGGTTGCAGATAATACAACCAGCTTCAGGAGCCGGGCAGACAACTTTTCTCTCAATCTTCGCTATAACAATTCTGCAAACCCTACCGGGGTGGCCTGGTTGGATTTTATTGAAGTACAGGTACGCAGAAATCTTATTTACCGCAACAATGCTTTGGTGTTCAGGGAAGTCTCTACCGTTGGTGCCGGAAATGTAACCGAATTTGTAATATCCAATGCAAATGCCCAATTGGAGGTTTGGGATGTTTCGGACATCAATAAAGCTTTTGCCATACAGGGGCAACTCAATGGAACTAACCTTTCGGTAAAAGTAGGTACCGATTCTTTACGTGAATTCGTAACCTTCCGGGGTAATAGTTTTCCCGCTCCTGAATTTAAAGGTAAAGTGGAAAATCAGGATTTGCATGCCCTTAGCCCTGCAGAAATGGTAATTGTAGTACACCCTAACTTTTTGGAAGCAGCTGAAAGGCTTGCCACGTTCCACCTGGAGCAGGATAATATGAAAGTAGAGGTGGTTACGGTGGATCAGATATATAATGAGTTTAGTTCAGGAGGGCAGGACATCACAGCTATCAGAGATTTTATGCGGATGCTTTATACACGTAACAACGGTTCGGCCTCAGATCTCCGGTTCCTATGCCTTATGGGCGATGCAAGTTATGATTATCGTGACCGCTTAAGTAATAACAGTAATTACGTACCCATTTGGCAACACCCCAACTCATTCAGTCTTCAGGCCTCTGCGGTAAGTGATGATTATTATGGGTATTTAGATCCCAGCGAAGGGGGTAGTATATCTTCCGGTATTCTGGATATAGGCATTGGCCGGATACCTTGCGGTTCTCTGGGGCAGGCGCAGGTGTTTGTAGATAAAGTAATTCATTATACCACCGGGTCCAATCGCTTTGGAGACTGGAGAAATAAGATTCTGTTGATGGCTGATGACAGGGATCAAATATGGGAAAGTAAGTTTGTTACTTTTTCAGAGTCTCTGGAAAACATAGCCAAAGGCTCGTCCAATGCGTTTAATGTGGAGAAGATCTATGCAGATTCGTATAAACAAGTGTCTACTTCAGGAAGTGAATCCTACCCGGAGGCGAGTAGTGATATGTTCCGGAAAATTCAGCAAGGTAATTTAGTGACCAATTACATTGGCCACGGTGGGGAGATTGGTCTTGCCTCTGAAAAACTCTTGCAGCTTTCAGATGTAAATGGATGGACTAATTATGATGCCATGCCACTTTTCCTCACTATTACCTGCGAATTTACCCGACTGGATGATCCCAAAAGAGTATCGGCCGGAGAGCAATTACTTCTGAATCCTAACGGAGGAGCAATTTCCCTGGTTTCAACTACCCGTGTGGTAGATGTTGAATCGGCCAGTGCACTGAACGGAAACATCTTTGATAGTTTATTGACCAGGCCCGATAACTTTCCCAAACGGTTGGGTGATATTATTAAGGATGCAAAAAATGGTAACGACCTCAGAAATACCTTTAATCGCTTAAAATTCTCTCTTTTTGGAGATCCGTCTATGCGACTGGCTATTCCCTTCTTCAGAGTGCAAACCAACGAAGTGAATGGTAAAGCCGTGGCTTCCGGAAGTCTGGATACATTGCAAGCCTTGAGCAGAGTAACTATTAAAGGCCAGGTAAATGATCTGAATAATCAAAAATTAAGTGATTTTACCGGGGTCCTCAATGTATCCGTTTTTGATAAGCCAAATGAAAGAGAGACTCTTGCCAATGATGGGGTGGGTTCGCCAATAAACTTCAAATTACAGAGTAGCCTGATCTACCGGGGTAAGGTAGATGTGAAAAACGGAGACTTTAATATAGAATTTCTGGTGCCTTTGGATATTGCTTATCAGTTCGGGTTCGGGAAAATCAGTTATTACGCAACCAACAGCGATCTGGATGCCGCGGGTGTTTTTGATACCATAATAATAGGCGGGTTCAATAATAATGCTCCGGAAGATAATGTGGGGCCGGAAGTACGCTTGTTTATCAATGATGAATCCTTTGTAAGAGGAGGAATAACGGACGCTAATCCGGAGCTGTATGCGGTAATATCAGATTCCTCAGGAGTTAATACCGTAGGCAATGGAGTAGGTCATGACCTGGTGGCTGTACTGGATAATAAAACAGATCAGTCTTACGTGGTGAATGAATATTATGAAGCTGACCTCAATAGTTATCAGTCCGGTTCGGTGCGCTATCCGTTTTATGATCTTGAAGACGGTACGCATACACTTAAATTAAAAGTATTTGATGTATACAATAATTTTGCTGAGGCGGAAACGGATTTTGTGGTAGCTGAAGATGAAGACCTGGCTTTAGAGCACGTTCTTAATTACCCCAACCCTTTTACTACCTACACCGAGTTTCAGTTTGAGCACAATCGGGCTAATCAACCGCTTGATATACAGGTGCAGATCTTTACCGTTTCCGGAAAACTGGTTAAAACGATCAATGCATCCAGGATGCCTACCGGCAATCGGATTACCGGAATTGCCTGGAATGGACTGGATGATTATGGTGATAAAATTGGAAAGGGCGTGTATGTATACCGGGTTAAAGTAAGAACTCAAAACGATAATGCCCTGGCTGAGAAATACGAAAAACTGGTTATTTTGCGTTGATCTCCAGTTTTGAATAATAAAATTACTTTTGTAGCCCTTTTATAAAGAAATAATGAAGAAGTCATTTTACCTTACTTTACTCTTTTTTAGTGTACATATTGTTGTAAGAGCTCAAGGCGGAGGCCTTGAAGCAGTTGATGCAGAGTATTACAGTTCTTTGCGTGGCATTACAACTGCCGTGCCCATAATTGCTATTTCACCTGATGCCCGGGCCGGAGGTATGGGAGATGTTGGTGTGGCCTCAGAGGCAGATATCAATTCTATTTACTGGAACCCGGCTAAACTTGCTTTTCTTCCGGACGGAACCCGGGCCTTATCCATATCCTATACCCCGTGGTTAAATAAATTGGTAAATGATATAAACCTGGCTCACGTTTCAGGTGCTATAAAAATTGGAGATAATCAGGCAGCTGGTTTAGCCATGCGTTACTTCTCCCTTGGCGAGATTAATTTCAGAAGTGAAAACAATGATGATCTGGGATCTGCTTACCCTTATGAAATGACCTTAAACGGAGCTTATGCCCTTAAATTAAGTAAAACCATGTCTTTGGCAGTAGGCTTGCGTTACATCTACAGCAATCTAACCGCAGGGAACCAAAGTCCGGGAAATGATACGAAGCCAGGTCAAACCCTGGCTACCGATATCGGGTATTTTTTTACCAGCCGTGAGTATAATATGGAGGGCGGAATGCGTCAGTCTTTTGCAGCCGGTTTGAATATCTCTAATGTAGGAGGGAAAATATCCTACTCCAATAATGCCTCGGCAGACTTTATTCCTACCAATTTAAGGATTGGAGGAGCCTACAATCTGAAATTCGATAAGTATAACCGTATGTCTTTTATGGTAGATGTGAATAAGCTTTTAGTGCCCACACCACCCTTGCGCGATGTAGAAGATCGCGATAATGATGACGATACGGATGAGATTCTGGCCGGTAAGGATGATAATGTCAACTCTTTTCAGGGAATTTTTCAATCCTTTAATGATGCCCCGGGTGGTTTTAGCGAAGAGTTGGAAGAACTCATTATCAATACGGGTGTAGAATTTTGGTACGATGATCGTTTCGCTTTTCGCGGAGGGTATCAGTATGAGGATACTGAAAAAGGCGGGCGTAAGTACTTTACTATCGGTTTAGGTTTACGCTACAACGTATTCGGAATGGACTTTGCCTACCTGATACCATCATCTGCTCTTGTAAAAAGTCCTTTGGAAAACACACTTCGTTTTACGCTTCTTTTCGATTTTGAGAAAGTTGCTGCAGAGTAAATAATTCGCTTGAAGAAAATCCGGAAAACCATCGAACTTTGGGAAATCTCTGAAGAAGAGCTTAGCCCCAAACAAACTCAAATTCTGCAAAAAGCCGAAGAGGCTCTCTCAGGAAGCTATTCCCCTTACAGTAAATTTCCGGTAGGTGCCGCTCTTTTATTAGAAGATGGTTCTGTAATTAAAGGTGCCAACCAGGAAAACGCAGCTTATCCATCCGGTTTGTGTGCAGAGCGTGTAGCCCTTTTCCATTATGGGTCCAATAACTACGCTTCTTCTATTGATACCATAGCTATTTCCATAGCTAGAGAAACCGATGAATTTCCCTTTCCTTGTGGTAGTTGCCTCCAGGTGATGAGTGAATATGCTCAGCTTCAAACATCCGCTTATGATATACTGTTGTATCATCGGAAAAGCGGAAAGGTTCTTATAAGTAAAGGAGTGGGAAACCTCCTGCCTTTTGCTTTTAAAAAAGAGCACCTTCCAGGCTAAGTCATACCGGTCTTTTTATTATAAATTTGCGGCCAGCCATAAATTCGTAAACACAATGCCAAAAAAGAAAATTACTAAATCGGTATACCTCAAATGGTATGAGGATATGCTTTTCTGGAGAAAATTTGAAGACAAGGCCGCTGCCTTATATATCCAGCAAAAAATACGCGGGTTCCTCCATCTGTATAATGGTCAGGAAGCGGTTTTGGCCGGTTCGCTTCTGGCGATGGAAGAGGGAGATAAAATGATAACGGCCTATCGGAACCACGTTCAACCCATTGGTCTGGGTGTGGAAGCTAAAAAAATTATGGCTGAATTAATGGGCAAAGTCACCGGAACCTCTGAAGGTAATGGTGGCTCCATGCATATGTTTTCCAAAGAACACCATTTTTATGGAGGGCACGGCATTGTAGGTGGACAAATCCCCTTAGGAGCAGGTTTGGCTTTTGCTGATAAATATGCGGACCGTAAAAATGTAACTTTATGTTATATGGGAGACGGAGCTGTGCGTCAGGGTGCTTTTCATGAAACGATGAACCTGGCTATGCTTTGGAATCTTCCGGTGGTATTTATAATTGAGAATAATGGATACGCTATGGGTACCAGTGTTGCCCGTACCGCAAACCATTCCGATATATGGAAATTGGGATTAGGGTACGAAATGCCTTGCGGCCCGGTAGACGGTATGGACCCTGTAAAGGTTTACGAGGCTATGCATGAAGCCGTGGAGCGTGCCCGAAAGGGAGACGGACCGACTTTATTGGAAGTGCGTACGTATCGGTATAAAGGTCATTCCATGAGTGACGCCCAGCACTACCGTACCAAAGATGAAGTAGCAGAATATCAGAAAAAAGATCCGATCACTATTGTGCTTGATGTAATTAAGGACAAGAAATACGCTACGAAAAAAGAAATTGAAGAAATTGACGGACGGGTAAAGGAAATGGTGAGTGAATGTGTAGAGTTTGCAGAAGAATCAGATTTTCCGGAGGCCAGTAATCTGTATGCCCATGTGTATAAGCAGGAAGATTATCCGTTTATTAAAAATCATTAATCCAAAACAGGACTAAAAAATGGCTGAAGTAGTAAATATGCCGCGTTTGAGCGATACCATGGAAGAAG
>CAJNIZ010005004.1:0-20327 GCA_905231905.1 Symbiodinium pilosum | reverse complement strand
ATATGACTAATTTCATTCAAAAGTATAGGATTCATCGCTATTTACAGTGTTTTCGGCTGATACAATATGTTCACGAAGATGGCACATGAAGCATTCATGAAGATAAAACAGGTTAGGCGTAGATCTTGGGGGGGGGGCTACCATATATATATATATATACGTTTGCAGGCTTATTTCCCACTTGTATAACTGTCCTTTAGCCCAGGTATGAGCCCCCCAAGTCCCCCTAATGTGGTTATGAACGTGTTACAAGTACCCGTTATTTCGTTTTTGAAAGCCATAACCTAGTAAGCCCACGCAAGGTCGAGGGGTCTGCAATTGGGGCTTGCCTTGCATGAGGATCACTTATTACGAGGGCTGCGTTGAGGTGTATAGTTTTCAGATACGCCTGTAGAAGCCTTTGCCTAAAACATGCGCCATAGTCTAAACTCCTTAAAGGGGGGGCTATATAGGGGATTATATAGGGGACTAGTATAGGGCTTATTAAGGGGGATACTACACTCCCCCAAACTAACATGGAAACCCATATAGCCCCCCTTTAAAAGGACTGTAGTCTTTATAGGGCCCTTTTTGGGTTTCCATGTTAGTTTCCGGGATACTAGGAGTTTAGACAATGGCTCACATGCAACCAAGCCATCCTTGGAGCCCACATAGGCCGATCAGAACTATTTTACTTTGGGGAAGGACAGGAACCACTATGGTCTATTAGACTCTAAAATTCCCTATTAGTACCCGAATAAGGGTAGATTAAGGTACCCTTAAGGTCTAATAGCCCATAGTGGAAGCACCGGATTACCGGAGTGTGATCCCTAGGGCGGTTGAGTTTTGAAAAGGATCCTAGACCAGACCAACCTACCTTCCGACGCTGCTTATTTGACCAACACACTCAGGACCTCATCACCTTCAGGTTTCACATGCCCCCATGCCTCACACGTACTCACATACTCACTTTAACACATTTCATGGCGAATCCAAAGTGCCCTTTGCAATGTGAGGAGCAGAGGAGTGCATGCGGGAAATGAGCGAGCGCCACCTCTCGGTGAACCTGGTGGTTGTCAACAGCTCCTCGATGATCACCATGGTTGCAGTTATGTCTACAAGTCTTTGCGGGTTAAAAGAATAAGCAGATTTATCCGAATCTGGCGGTTTCCAACAGCACAGCGATGATGTTGCAGCCGTTGTGTACATATATTATGTTCCGGAGGCTGCCAAGTAATGCTCCTCAAATTCTGCGAACCGGGTTGTTATTGAGGCCTTTGATGGTATGGCTAACGGCGAATGGCTAGAGAGGAAAAGAATGAGTGAATCAACGAATGGAATGGACGTGTGGCATGGCATAGAAAATTGAAATGGTAACCCGATGCCTCAAAAATGGAAAGAGAGACCCATGGAGGAGCAAGGCGACTGACTGACGCATGCATCAAATAAATGGTGCCTGAATGAGTGCACGGAAAGACAAACGGATTAGTGTGTGTGTGTGTGTGAAGGAAGGAAGGAATGTGTGAATTGAGGACGGAATCAAGCCAAGGTATTTGTCAGCAATCTCTCTTATAAAATAGTGTAGACCATTGAACTCCATGTTTGGAAGCGTCCGGGTCCGTTAGATAGACTCGTTTCGTGAGACCTGAGCAGCTTGAACACAATGAAGCATGCTAATTTGAGGATACTGGGCATACAAAGGGGACCTCCACAAAGCGCAGTCAACATCCACTTGAGACCCCTGTCTGCAGTCCTGTCTAGTAAAACTAGCATCCCTTTGCGTTGCAAGCTTTTGAAGACCCATGGCCCAGAATGGCTTGGCAAATTCATGTTGGGCCTTGGGCTAGGCTCTTCTACTCTGTGCAACATTAGTGCCCCGCCCAGGTGTGATAAATGCTTGCTCCCAAGCGAGCTTTTGGCAGAGAGCAGAAGCCTGGTTGGAGCGGGCGCACCTTGGAATGCTTGGTTTCATGGTTCCGGGGCTCCGGGGGTGCAGGTGGCCGTCTACTAGAATTTGTGCTTTCAATACGTTATGATCCCAATAGCTGGAATTCTGATGTGGATATACGTCATTGCTGGAACACCAGAGAAGGCAGAGATAAGCGGTTTCAATGGGGAAGGAGCGGTTAACCACATTGTAATTTTGAAGCATATAAATGCAAAGCCCTTCAACAGACAGACCCAAGTTCTGAGGGCCGCCCACATACCCTCTAGGAAAGATATGAAGCTGCAGCCAGATGCGATGAGCTTCAACGGAGCCACTTGGCTCCAGAAAGCTGATTGTTTAGGGCTTAGGGGTAAGGGTTCAGGGTTTACGGTTTAGGGTTTAGAGTTTAGGGTGTACTGCTCTAGTTGAAGGACTAGGGCACATGCAAAAACATTTTCTCACCCACAAGTTACTGGAGTCAACATAGCCCCGCAACACCGCCCCGCGAAGTGCTAACTCGAGATTTCCCAAGGTAAGATGGCCCATTTTTGGGGAGTCCCCGTAATAAGGGGTTCGAATATATTTTGGGTCTACACCGGGGCCCTCACCACAGGGGTATTGACCTACTTGCTAAGTGGCCCTGACCCTCCAAGTAAAATCAACTAGGAGGCGTTTTGTGGCGGCTGCCCTGACAGCTTTCCTAGACCTGGACCAACCAGAGCGGTCCTTAGGGTTTTTGTGACCTAAACCTTAAACCGTAATCCCGAAACCCAAAACCCTAAACCCTAAACCCTAATTCCAAAAGCAAAACACCCTAAGCCTCTAGGGCTTAGGGCCTCGGACCGCTTAGGGTTCACGGTTCAGCGAACCACTTTGGTGTTATTGTCTTTGTGGGATCCACGGTTCGGCCTCAAGTTACTAACCACTGCGGACCTTACACTGGTGTGGTGTCATATGTCGTACTAGGCTTGCCTTGTGCAGGTCATCAACGCTTGTGCGCGCTGTGGGTGTGCCACACGTTGCTCAGCTGCAGTCAATTACAATAACATTTGGTAGTCTATGAAAACTCCAGTTCCCAAAATGGCCATGGCCCTTCTGGAAAAGGTTTTCCCCACAATAGATTTGTACGAGCCTCAAAAATGTTCTCCGAATGATCTTTTCACCAACCTCTTCTCTACCGAGTGGCCCGAAAAATGTTCGATCCTTACCATGGGGACCTGTTCCAAAAGTCCTAACTATGGGCCTTAACGGGGTTCAAGGGCTTCATAAGGTACATGATGTGCATACAAGAACCGCAAGATCCACAAGATTAAGACCTTACTAGCCCCTATGTTTAAGACATGCCTGCATGTTTATCCTTAGGCCATGTGCATTCGATTGGTTCCTTCCTTGTTTGACAGCCAACCTTGTTAATGCCTCTGCTTGGCAACCTTTGTCGTGGAACGCCCCTGCTGAGGAGCGGCAGAATGGTTGCAGGAAATGGACGCTCAAAATGTCCAGGCACGATTCATTTGGGAACCTAGAGATAGAGATGGGAGAATGTTCTCGACTTGGTGTTGGAGAGGGTCTTATGAGTGTGGGCAATGTTTCCGTTTCGCTTTTTACTGACTTCTTAAGACATGAGGTCCAGTAAAGACTATTCATGTAATCCCGTAAACCACAATCCCTGTTCCCATTTGGGGGTCGCAAACTCTGCACCCTGCAATGCTTATTCAGAGGCTCCTGTGTGGCAACCTTTCTAATATCTGCGCAAACTATGTCATATTCACTGATTCTTGTTAAGAAACCTACAACAAGTAAGTTACCATAACAAGGATACCCGTTTTTGACCGTATATCCACTATATGGTAACTTAAGTCAAGTTCCTTAAAAGCAATCCTAAACCCTAAACCCTTAGGAACCCCCTAAACCCTAAACCCTTGTGAGCCCCCCTAAACCCTAAACCCCAAGCCCTTAGGAACCTCCTACACCCTAAACCCTTAAGAAGCCCCCTAAACCCTAAACCCTCAGGAACCCCCTAAACCCTAAACCCTTAGGAACCCCCGTAAACCCTAAACCCCTCGGAACCCCCCCAAAACCTTGAATCCTAAGCCTTCAGGAACCCCGCTAAACCCTAAGCCCTTAGGAACCCGCCTAAACCCTAAACCCTTAGGCTATCACCCCAAGCCACACCACCTTCCAGTTTGTGTCGAGGCAGATACATTCACATTCAACAGCTTCTTGGCCGCACAGGTTTGCTGAGCTTAGTAGGGCATAAGGGTATATATTACATGGGGATTCTATTCCCTTAATTCCTTTCTAAACTCCAGTAAGATGGCTGGATTTAGAGCCTGGAGTGTTGGATTCAGGATTGTAGGCTTTAGGGCTTGAAATTGGGAACTAGACCTCTTGCTTTTCCTGGCCATGGCAACATTCAGCGGGAGGTGAGCACAGCGGTTTAAATGGTTCTACCGGAAGCGGAGACCACGAGTCGATGTACTGCTTGGGTTTAGGGTTTAGGGTTGAGGGATCGAATGACAGGGGATTGCCAGGCCGCTCGCACAAGGAAATCCAGGATTTTACCGTGTTTGAGGTGCACAATTTCCAAGACCTTGCAACTACTTCCTTTATGTCTTAGACAGCCTTTGTTTCAGGGTAACCTATAGGTTCAGAATTTTGAGAACCTTGTCATCCGAGGTCTCATCAACGCGTGTGCTGAAGGGGGCACAGCTGACGAGGCCACAGTTGGAACTAACCCCAAAACCCTGATTAATAAACCCCCCTCCCATTAATAGGGATTATAATAGGGATCCTAATATTAAGGCCCTAAGAAGGAGGGGGTTTATTAATCATGGGTCTTCAGTACTCCAAAAACCCAAAGTAGGTAAAGATTCTTTCTCCCCAAATCCTTAACAGTCACCCAAAAGGCCATTATTCTTAAAAACAATGGGGGTTCCGGTAATCCCTAAACCCTAAACCTTTTTTTGTTGTCTGTTTCAGACCCTCTTCGCACCCTTGATTGGGATATGTAGGGTTTAGGGCGTTTAGAGTTCTAGGGCTTAAGGCTTAGGGTTGGGGCTATATGGCCCTAAATAGTGGGTACTGAGGCCTGAATGGAGGGTAGTTGAGGGGTCCGGGTTCTTCTGCTCTTCGGGTAGCTATTAACCCAGGAACTACAGTTCTGCGGCTACTGACGCTGTACCCAGATCATGGGGGATTAATGAAATTTCCTGAACAGCAACCTAGTGACCTAGTGTTTGCTTTTAGTGTTCTGGGGCTGCAGATTGAAAGGGTTCAGGATTTTTGGAATTTTGTTTGAGGGGATGCCGAATTTTGTTTTTTGATGGTTTCAGTGCATGTCTTTTGAATCTGAAAGCCTGCATAGAACTATGAGCATGCACATGTATATATATATATACATACATATGTATACCTTTCAATGTTTACACAGACCCATGCTCTGTTGCACAGTCCTGACAATCCTTTCCGTTCAATGCCACAGGCTGGACGCTACCTTCGTGAGACGCTGGGCGGAAACAGAAAGGCCACGCACATACATGGGTAGCTTCTGGAGTACGGCATCACTTCTAACCACGAAATTGGTACTCCAAACACGAAGGAATGGCTGTTGCTGCGGATTTTTCATTGCATAGCTCAAGCCAGAGGTGATCTCTTGTGTAAGAACTTGCTTTTAGGGGTTGGGCCGGGCGGGCCGTGATATATTTAGGGAAAGAGGACTCAATTGGCATCCTGCCAATGGCATGGGTGCCTGACTGGGGCCTCTGCCACATTTTTGATGTCGAGGATATGGCAGTTTCCCAAGATAGGGGGGCCCCACTATAGATGATACCATGCCATAACCTTATTATGGGGACCCCCAAACAGCTACCAGTAATTTTGAGAAAAAAACATATGTCAAAGTGCGGTGTAGGAGGAAGATAAACATGGGAGTCCGCTTTCGTATGTGCCCCAGACTCCTCTGGTCTTGATCATAGAGACTTCAAGGTACTCTAAACCCTGAAACTCCAACGCCTAAAGCCCTGAGCCCTACCCCGTTTAGACCCTATAAGCCCTACAAACCCACATCCAAGGCCATAATATAGCCATAAGCCCTACCTAGAGATCATACTTGACCATATTTCTGGTACACAGGTGTATGAAATTAGAATAAAGCTGATAGTAAGTATATTCAACTGAGCTTTGGATGTTTTTGGGCGCTTATACCTATACTCAAATATGCAAATAACTCCCTGGATGGTTTCCGAAATGTGTTTCCTGCTGCGCGCACGGAAACATGCGGAAAGCTTTGCGGACGCGAGCATCACGCAGAAGCTGTTGCGGAAGCTCTTTCTGGCATTCGCTGTCGGTTAAAGAACCAACGTGAACCCTAAACCCTTAGCAAGCAGATTTGAAGCGCCGACCAAGAGGACACTAGTCTTCACAGAAGCTCCGCGGAAGCTCGCGGGCGGAACGGTTGTTATTTGCGAACAAAACAATAGGTTAGGTGGACCCCCCACCCAGTAATAGTGACTCTAAGGGATCATAGGGATTACATTAGGGTCCTCGTATTTTCTTGTTATGCCACTATTACAGGGTGGGGGGTCCTCCTAAACAATAGGGAATAACAACAACAATTCAAGTGGATTTCCAGCTCATCCTCGGAGCCGTAAACACCTAAACCGCTAAAGCTATAAGCCCAAATCCTCAAAGCTGTTCCATAACCCTAAATCCCAGAACCCCTAAAGCCCGGCAGCCCTAATTCTCAAAGCTGTTCCATAAGCCTAAACCCCTAAAGGCTGAAGCCATAGAGCCCTAATCCTCAAAACCTGTCCCTGAACCCTACCCGGACCCCAAAAGTAGGTAAAACTCTAGCCCAAAATCTTCAAAACTGGTCTAGCAGGCAATTATTCTACATATTTTTGGGGTTCAGGTAAACCCTGAACCCTAAACCCTGAAACCTTGAAACCTAAACCCTAAGCCCTAAACCCAAAACCCCAAACCCTAAGCCCTTAACCCTAAACCCTAATCCCTAAACCCTGAAACCGAAACCCCTAATCCCTTGGAGGGATATAATCCCAATATAACCCCAATATTAACCCCAATACAATCCCAATATAATCCCAATATAACCCCAATATAGCTCATGTAATCCGTAATCCTAAACCCTAAACCCTAAGCCCTAAACCCAAAACCCCAAACCCTAAGCCCTTAACCCTTTAATCCCTTGGAGCCGAGGATGCAGTCGCGCAACTTGGAGCCCTCGGCAGTTTCGACTGGGAGCTGCCTGGCAGAAGTCAGACAATTTCCCGCTTTGAGGGGTTCCAAAAATTGAGGGGTTTGAGGGCTTTAATTAGGATTTAGGGGTTTAGGGGTTAGGAGTTTAGGGGGTTAAGGGTTTAGGATTTAGGGGTTTAGGGGTTAGGAGTTTAGGGTTTGGGGGTTTAGGGTTTGGGGTTTGGGATGTAGGGGTTTAGGGGTTTAGAATTTAGGGTCCATGCTTGGAGATCCCTACAGCAAGGATTACAGTGTTTTGGGGGTGTATGTTGGATCTTTTCCGGTTCATGAAAAGACTATCATATAATTTGATGATTTCCGCAAGTAGGGTTCCCCTTCATACCCTCTAATCCTGCATCCAATCTTATCTTCTTAAGAACATGATTTCGAGGGTCCTGTTCATATGGCGCAGTTTTACGGAAGATTTTTTGTTGGGCTTGCAGTTTACAGGCTTGAGGAGGGTGAGTGATGAGCGGAGCTAAGCCATTCACTAATTTCCTTTGTCCTACCAAAGCGTCCAAGCCATGGGCTTAACAAATTGCTGGGTGTCAGGTGCAGGTTCAGCTCTTGAAGTAAGGTTACACTTTAGAGTTAACAGCTTCTTATCGTGGCGGTAGAGATGTCTAGCTTCCAAAAGAGATTTAAGAAGAGAGCTTGCAGGGCTTGTCTCCTCAAACAGGGTTGGGCACAGGTAGAAAGAGATTGCAGGTACATAGCCTTCGAACGGCAGAGCGCAGCAGAAGGCTATGAATTTCTCGAGCCCGCATCGATCCCAACATGTGCTACTGGTACGGAAGTGTTCAATTGAAAACTACTTTCCTAGGCGGGCTTCATCGTAGCAGTTCGTGCTAATATGTAGGGAGTACCATGTTGCCCTGTCAGATCACACGTCCTTCCGCTCTCACGCAGTCTTCACGGAAGCTCAGACCTGAACAAGCCCGAAGCCTAAGCCATTATCCTAATTCCTAAGTACCCCAGTGACACCCTTTTCTGTTTTTGTTCTGGGGCTTCCGTCTTAACATTGGATATTAGGAATAAGGGTACCTTTGGTAGTATATACGGGGTTGCTGGGGAATTCAAATTTCCAACATGGCAGGTGTGGTGAAGGCCTTTGCCCGGGCGGGGGATACCGATCTCACAGATCAGTGGCTGCGGGAAATGGCGCAGGCGCCGCATACCCTCGAGCTTTCAGATTGGATTTCTGCAGAAGGTTTATAAAACCTTGAGTAGCCCTACATATATATATATATCATATCCATAATCATGCCGTATACATATACATACATGCATACATACATACGTACATACATACATACATACATGCGTACATACATGCATACATTTCATCCTCTATAGCCCTATGTATCGGTGACCTCATTGGAGACACAGACGGTGGTTTCCTTGCCAGGTAGTACATGACCAGCTTGTATACTTCTGAACGAAACGAGGCCATTAGTCCCCTGTCTAATACTAAATACCCCTCCCCCCCCGCCCACCCACCAATCCCCCAGCACATAAGAATGAATATGCAACCCTAAATGTTCTGGTACTATATTGTTGGGGGGAGGGGGGTTGTGAGGGTGGAAGAGTGGAAGACTCATTGTTACTGTAGGAGGACGAGCCTCATAGGAACTGCACGACAGAGCTGATATGGAAACCAAGCTTTCTACCCATAAACCCTAGACCCTAATCACTAAACTCAGGCCCAGGACAAAACAAATTGTGTAGAGTCATCAACAACCAACAGCAAAAGAAACAAGCTGTCAAACCCCGCTCAAAACCGGCGCAAAACTCCGGACATGCACCCTATAGAACTTCTCTGTCTATAAACCAGAAGCCCTAAAACCCTAACCCTCCGTCAGACTAACAGAGAATCCCGAAAACGGGACTATGTAGACTATACCGTCTTTTTTTAAAGGAGGGGCTATATGGGGTTCCATGTTAGTTTGGGGGAGTGGTTCTTGTTTCCTGCTGTGCACCTGATGCCAACCAACTACCCGCCTCAAGCTCTACCATCTTGTTTTTACAGAATGGCTGCCCATTGCCTCCAAAATGGTAATTACAAAAAAGTAAGCCTTGACATCGCCGCCTATCTATGGCCGAGCTTCATAGTTTCGACTTATGCGTGGGTCATACGATGTCATTAGCAGATACCAGGTGCTTCAAAAAACCTGTGAACATTCAGGTTATGTATACTCCCTGCTCTCCGTAGGCAAAAACGTTGTAGCCGGGTATACTATACCACCCTCCCTGAATCATGGAGAATACTCGTCTCTCGTCATATGCCTACACAGTCTCTGATAAGCGGCATTCAAACAGGAGGGCCTGCCGATTCCGGAGGACGGACCACGGGCATTGAGTCTAGAGGTCCCTCCACCACCCAAGACACAACAACTTTACTTGGTGGAGTACAGAAGGGTCTTGCAAAGTTTTATAAGGGATTATACAAGGGTTATACGGTTATACAGGAACTGTACGTGGATCGACAACGATGTCTGCAGGTTAAGTAAATATGTGTAAACATGTTACATGTATATACTGACATGTCTGTTTGTTTGTTTTCCAAACCTTCATTGTGGGTTGTACACAATTCACATGTTTCAAATGTTTTGGGGTCTTGATGACGCTCAGCGTTTCATGAGCAGTAAGTCATATGCAGGGTGATCGTGAAGATAAACGAAACTCTAGCCCAATTGAGGATACTTATAACGCTGCACAGGCTTGCCCGAGCTCTGCTGCCCAAAGTGTGAAACTCGAATTTGGGAACCCCTCAGCGGCACAGAATATCATCCCGTATTATTGGAAGAAATATGTAACAAGTCAGCTAGACCTGGATGTAGGCTTCCGGCGTGCTTTTCCTGTGCGTATGCCGAAGAAGAAGCCTCATACGCCCAAAAGGCACGGAAGTCCCTGATATGTTTAACCCCTTAATAACGGGCACCGGGTATTCCTTTAGCGAGGGGTATTGGACTCCGCCCGCTAGCAAAGAGTATGGTAACGACCAGTTGGGCTTGGGTTGAGGATCCGGGGCCTCGGGTATGGTAGTACGATTGTTTGCTAACAAATGCAATAGTCTTATTTAGGTTAAGAGAATGGATTTAGTGTACCAAGCTTTCGATCCCGGCAGGTAAAGCTTCTGACGTTACGCGTTGATGGACGCAAAACTGAGCACAACAGCAAGCCTCAACAGCAGGCTTTACAAGAGCATCTTGTGCAATGCCCCAGCGGGCCTCCTTATATTGTCAAGGTAAGAAACCTTGGTTTTGCTGTGCATGCTATTGGGGCCCTTTCCAAGGCCGGTTAATTTGATGCGTAGCAGCTATCGAAAGCTGAGACCGCTCTAGTTCCACAAGTGTCAAAGTCACCAGGACCTACAAGAAAGGGCATCAGCTGCTGAAGGACCAGCCAGGAGCACGACTTGTTGCATGTGTTCTTGTGTTCAAGCTTTTTGCCGATCACTGCTTTACACTTGATGTTCATTGTCGCTCTGACCATTTTCTTGGGAGGTATGTGCGTTCTGGGGCAGGGGCGTAAGGATTACCAAAGTTGACTTAGTATTGTTTTGAAGCCTACGTTGAACACCAAAGGATCCAAAGCGTGAGTCTTCGCTGCTTGTATCCACTGACAGACGATTGCCCTTCAAGCTTTCTAGGACTGGTAGCCCGCTCAGGAGAGCAGCCTGGTTGGCATTGATATCGCCAAACCCTGCTAGCCCAAGTAGCTGCATGGTGAATGCTAAGGGCATCGGATGGATTCCTATCTATCTGCAGCCATCAAGACTTGCATATCAGGGACTACGAGAAGGATTGCCGTGGATAGCTGGAATATGACCGAGACCCACAAAAGTCACGAGACTCCTTCAGCGTGAGCGCGGCAACCTTGAGAAGCAGCATTAGGTGTACATGATTCAGGTGAAGCAAGACGCGAGTAAAGAGACCACGAAAACCTTGAGAACCCCAACTACTTATAGCACTGGCTAGGAGTTACGACTAGTGCTCATGTAGCTGTTGTGGTGCCCGGTCATACCATTTGCTGTTTGAGTACTCGGAACCTAATCAGGGAGAACAAGCTTTCAGTCAAAAGTCGGGACGTGCGCCTTTGTTGTTTGTAGGATGCTTGCAGGGCATGTTTGTGTTGTGGGCTCATGCTTGTGCATTCTGTCTCAAGGATTGAAGATTTTGTTTTGGCGCTGTGCATGTGGATTCTGGGTTGGGTTTTGATTTGGAGCTTGCTGTTTTGGGTTTCGGTAAAACTCTAAAGCCTCGGCTTCTGGCCTCAAAAAAAGGGTAGACATAAGCAGCATTTGGGTGGCTAGGGCCCAGCAGCAGGTGGAAATGATTTTGTAGGGGATAGACATCATAAACCCTACAGCCCTAAGCTCTAATCCCTAAACCCCTTAACCCTACACCACTTTACCCTACCATAGACCCCAAAGCCCAAGCTCTAATCCCTAAACCCCTAAACTCTAAACCCTAAACCCTACCCTAAATCCTAAACCCTAATCCCTAAATCCTAAAACCTACATCATCCCAGGCTCTCTACCGCTTCCGCGGCCAAGGAGATTCCGAGCTCGTAGAGCGGCTTCAGCTTGCTCTCGAAGCACAGTGGCTCTACGGCCTTCCAGCTGCAATAGTTTTTTTTTTTTAGGGCTTTAGGGCTTAAGTTTAGGGTTTTGGGGTTTTGGATGTAGGGGTTAGGGTTTCAGGGCTTGGGGTTTATGGTTTTAGGGCCCTGAGCCCCCAAACTGCCCCAGGCCTCCAGCCTGGCCCAAGCCCTTCAGCCGCAGCCTAGGCTGCTTTGCATTGAGCGCTTCAGGTCCCCCATTCGATATGCTTAGGCCGAGCTGCCAAACCATGGCTTTGTGTAGCAAAAGAGCCGGGCTGTTAACTTCCTCGCTGTTTGGGTGAAATGTCAACCAGCATATGGAAAAGCACTTGGAGGGTAAAAGGAACGACCTAGAACCAATCCTGAGAGTGCTCCTATGCCATTTTCCAGATGATGAATGCCTTAACTTAATCTCCATTTCCTCTATAGCCATGACAGATCATGTGGGGTTTAGGGTTTAGGATTTAGGGTGTTGCGGCCTCTGGCATCTTACAGTTCCAGATTCAAAAAAGGGTCTACACTCCTTAAAGGGGGCTTATATGGGGGATTACATCGGGGAGCATTATAGGGGCTATTGGGGGGATACTAGGAGTTTAGAAGCACAGTGGCTCCACGGCCTGCAAGCTGAAATATGGGTTTAGGGTCGCAGGGTTTTAGGATTTTTGGGGTTTGGGTTTCGGCCTTGAGTTGACGGTTTGGGGTTGATTGGAATTACATGGTTTAGGGTTTCAGTTTCGGAGTTATTCTGGATATGGGGTCTAGGGGTTTAGCAAACTCCTAGGTTGGAAGTTGCAAGGTCGGTGCTCTTTTGTCTGGCCTACTTAAGGCTGATAACGATGTAGCCAACGGTGCCACAGGTTGGAGGACTGAATCTAGGATTATTGCATGAACCAAGACCCTCCTAGTACCCTTCATTGGGGATACTTGGGCCCCGATAGTGGGTACTTTGGCCTCAATGGAGGGTAGGATGAGTGCTTAATTCTATTGGGAAACATTCCCTGTCCTTCTCGAGGGTGGAGTGAACTCAAGGTCATGCCAAAAGCAACGTGGTCTGACTTAGCATCAGATGGGTGCATAATTAGTCTTCCCCTCCCCTCATGGCCTCATGTGCATTAAAACAAAAGGTCCTTAACACGAAATATTTTAAATAGATGGTTATGTAGCACATTGAGAGCCTTGCTTGTGTAAGTGGGTTGGAGCTTTATACCCAGTAAGCCAGGCCTGCGCTGCAGTCCTAGTTCATCCCGGGGGATTGGGTGAAGTTGATACCCTAAACCCTAAACCCTAAATAATATTCCAAGACCTTCAGACTCCAATCCGAAAGCCCTCCAGCAGCCCGACCAACATCAGGGAAAGGGAGCTTAGGGGTTTTAGGGTTTGGGGTTTATGGATTAGGGATTAGGATTTAGGGATTAGGGTCATGAGCTCTAAACCCCAAACCTTAAACCCTAGAGGTTAGGGTTTAGGGTTAGTCAGCTGCTGCTCACCAAGGCTACCCGAGGCCTTCGCCTGATGCAATGCAGGTTTTTTGGGCTGGCTGTTGCATGCTTACCCTTCACCCAGTTCATTTGTTTTTTCTCAAATTCCTTAAGTCCTCTTGCCTTTTACCCAGCGCATTTGGGCATTTCTCAAAATCCCTAAACGCTTAAACCGCTTTTAAAAAATCCTTATATGAGCTACTGCCACGATTCGCCTTATTGAGGGACCCTTCACAGTGGACGTAGAGGTCCCTCTTGTAGTTGGACTAGTATAGTGCCTGAACCCATGTCCACTAACTATCCGGGTAGTATTGACTGTAGCTCTTGCTATAGTCTAAACTCCTCATATCCCCTTTAGTAAGCCCTGCAATAGGAACCCTATATAATCCCCTATATAACCGCCTTATAAGGAGTTTAGATTGTAGCCCATATAATGCCCCGTCGGGATGCCAATAATCCCCTTATAACCCTAAGCCCTAAACCCGATGCATCCCGTGGGATGTCAAGGAGTCCCCCATTTGGGGGGCAACTCCCAACTGGTCCTAGGTAGGAAAACTCTATTGTTGATACTCAAAATCCTAGAGGACCTTGTGTACTATAGTACCATAATTCCCAAAGTCTAGGGTACCTAGGGTCATGCAGGATTTTTGTATCTACCGTAGCTATGACAAGGTGATGTCACATAGTCTCTCATGAGTTTTAGGGTTTAGGGTTTGTGGTTACTATCACAACTGGCACTGGTATACCGTATAATGCGTAGCAGGGAAATTGAGGTGTTGCACGGCTTTTGCAATGTGAAGCCCTTCGGAGTGGAAAAAGCTCTGGAGGCGTCAGGTAGTTAGATGTTGGTGTCCATGTCCCAAAAAAATACGGTATTGTCCATGATATTGTATTTCCTTTGCCATGCACCTGCAGAATGACAGTTGCCAAATTGCAGGGGTCTCAAGCATTCACAAGCCCGCCATGACACTGGCATTAGCAAGTAATTTTCTGAGTAATGTATGGCCCCCATAAATGCAGATGCCCTGCATGTCTATTCTCCAAAGTCCCTACTTTCTGTGCCCGATACACTCCTAAGCCATTAACTCAAAACCCTACATCTTGTATAGCCGCAGCGACACAGCCCCTTCATGGGGGTTAGATGGTTAACCCTAAGCATGTGTGTGTATACATATATATATATATGCATCCATCCTGTCATGTCCCTGTCAGGTCTCATATGATCCCTATACTTCCCCAAAGCAGGGGTTCCATGTTAGTACTTTGTCATTAATATTACTCTATTTCTCTTCTTATCATTATTACTGCTACTACTACTACTACTACTACTACTACTATCAATTATCCTTGAAATTCGTGCCAATGCTACTAGTTCTAGCATTACAAATGCTGCAGGGCTGCACCAGATTCGCTGCAGCTCACCCATGGAACTTACCAGCTGCTCGTCCGAAACCTCTTGGATACAGGGACTTAGGTTGAGGGTTTAAAGCTTGGGTTTGGGGTTTAGGGTTTAGGGTTTGAGGGTTTAGGGCTTGGGTTTTAATAAGGATCCCAAAACAGGGAACCCCAAGCGTGTGGTAGGAATATAATAGTATACTTACCAGGGCCCTTATAGTCCTGTTATTTTCCTACTATGTATTCTTGGGGTTCCCTGTTCAGGGTCCCCATTGCAGTCCTTTTTTTAGGAGCTCTGGACCTCTGATTCTGGGTTCCTAAGAAGCTCCCGTTCCCCTTCTTGGGTTGCTTTGCTATACTTTTGAATCCTGGCTTTATTGAGGGTCGCAGGATTTAGGGTTACAAGGTGTGTAGGATCGATTTGATGAAGTAGGCCCACTTGAATGAGTTTGGGGCCAAAAGTCTCAAGAAGTGAAGCATTTGCGGCTTGAAGGGGCCTTTGGGCCTTGGATTTTTGCACTGGGGTTTGCGATGCGGGCACTGGGGTGTCAGACTTAGGCAGTTTGCACTCAGATCTTGTTGCCTTCCTCAGGTAAATATTGGTTGGGAAACCTTCATACAGAACTTTTCAGGCCAGGATGTATGGGCCAGGACCCCCAGAGTACCGTTGATTGAGTTTATATGGCGTTAATTTTAATTCAAAGTGGGTACTTGGGTCAACCCTGAACCCTAAGCCCTAAAGCTTAACACCTTGACCCAAGCCTCAATGGAGGGTAGTTGGGGGGTCCAGGGGGACATTGACAGTGCTGTGGGGATTAGATCGTAAGCCGCCGGCTTTTGCACCTTGCATCCGAAAGCTCTCAACCCGCAAGACCCAAAGTCGTAAGACCAAGGTTTCGGTTTAGGTTTAGGGTTTAGGGTTAAGGGTTTAGGGTCTAGGGGCCTAACCTCAGGCCCCCTACTTCTTGTTTAGGGGCTGAAAGCCCAAAGCTCACAATCCAGGACTTGCATCTCCAGTGTTCCGGGTTTGGGGTTCAGGGCTGAGGGCTTAGGGCTTAGGGGGACCCTGATAGGGTCTATATACAGAGGTTATACATAGGTAATAATGGAAACCAACATGGAAACAATCGTATAATTGCAGTGTGTATATATATATATGTTTAAATCTGGCAGTTTCCATACAAAAGCGGGCACCACATAGAACCCAACGTATTGGAATCCTCATTATGGTGAACTTCGTAAACCCTGAAGCCAAACCCAATAAGGTACCCCACTTATTTGGGAAGCCCTGAGGTATCTCTCCGGCATGCAGCCGAAGACGGCACACACCTCAGCCAGATTTTGGGTTTTAGTGTTTAGGTCTTAGGGTTAGGTCTTAGGGTTTAAGATTTCAGGGTGTAGGTCTTTGGGTTTAGAGTTTAGGGTGGCTTCAAAAAAAACAGTTTGCAGGCGGGTGACAATTTCCATGGTAGTCCTCGTGCTACTCCCACTAGACTAACCCTGATTCTTGAACCCTCAAACGCCTCCATCCTGACAGCCCTAGAAAACCTAAACATCCTCAAATCCTAAAAAGCCCAGAACCCTATGAAAAGCTCTGCCTGGAGTTGCTTTGAGCCTAAACATCCTCAAGTCCTAAAAGCCCAGAACCCTAAGAAAAGCTCTGCCTGGAGTTGCTTTTAGCGTCTTATGCAAACCAGCATTTCTTTGAGCTCCCCACCTGCGACGTGGTTGAGGGTTTAGGTTTTGGGGTAGAGCCCTGAAAAATCTCAAAAGTACATCCCATTGAGTTTAGAGTTAAGGGTTTGGGGTTGCAAGTGGACCCCGCCTCTTTGGGCTTCCTAGAAATCACGGGGTTCTAGGATTGGGTAATGCATCCTTGCAGGGGTCTGGGCTGCTGTGCGCGTTGTGATACGTGATAAAGGACTGCACGGGTTCACTTCTGCACGTTCATTCCCATATGAGCCATAGTCTAAACTCCTTAAAGAGGGGTTATCTAGGGGATTATATAGGGGACTACTATAGAGCTTATTAAGGGGGATACTAGGAGTTTAGACAATGGCTCATATATGTCGAGCCTTTATAACTGTTACATAAGCCCATGCGCCTTTCACGCACAAAAGGCCATGGCTTCCACAACGCGAGCGCTTCGGGGCACCGTTTGCTTTCGCGTACTTAGCTTTATGAACTGGAGGACTCGGGTGAGTCTTGGTGTGGAAGGCGCACGCTGTGCACCTAGTTTAGTGGTACCGATACCATTACATCCGCGGGCGTTTGAAACATGAGCTTCCTGGTGTTTCCCATCCCGTGAGTCAGGGTCGGCGGATGGGAGGATGTAGGTCAGGGCATCAACAAACCTAGTATCCCTAAACCACGAACCCTATATACCCTTATCATCATAGTAACTTACTTTAAGTGAAAAGAGCTTTGCTCTTGCTAGGTCACTCGAGGCTTGCACCAGCATATCCCGAGCATGTAATTCGTGGGAACCTTGTGCTTGGAAGTGGAGTTTCGCAACTGGATCCTAAACCCTAAAATCCTGATTTTTTGTGCCAGGTGGGACCACATTTTTGAGAACCAACTCTCTGCACAAGATAATCCTGCTAAGCTTCCAGAACCTGTCTTGATGCCTTGCACAATCTCTCGCAAAGCTCTAAGCTAGGTCAAGCTGATGCTGGAGGTCGTCCCCACTGCCGAGAGGATTTTAGACCCATTTTGTGGCTCAGGCGCTGCAGTGCCCGTTTAGGGGCTTTCATCGGCTTAAGTGGGGGATCCCTTAGGTCAATCCCCCCTATAGTAATGGCTCCTTAATAAGGAGTTATTAGGGCCTTGATATACCTACAATAGTCCCTTGTGGTACCCATTACTGGGTGGGGGATTGACCCAAGGGATCCCTAGCAAGTTCGTCGGCATAGAGTAGGGGCTTCAAGGGGGTTATTGGTTGAGGTCACGTCAAGGCTTTGGACCGCCATGGTGGGATTGTACAGGTGGGGGTTTCCCAAAATTAGGGTACCCGGGGGTTCCCATTATAAGGACTATGATATTTCGGGGCCATATTGGGGTTCCACTATTTTGGGAAACTACCAGGTATCATCTGCGGCCTGAATTCGACAGCGTAAAAAGCCCTAAGGTTTGGAACGTTGAGCCCTTACTCAGATTCCGTGCTTAGAGTCCATATGAAATCTGTGGGACACCAGGTGTGCATCTACATCATGTATCCCGTCCATACCAAATCAAATTTACAATATGTGTGGGCAGGCTGTGCAGCTGTTGTGTTGGATCTCCGCAGTGTGTGGCATGGCATAACGGGACCCCAATATAAGTCCTTATTATAGGGACCTCCACGAATACCTCTAATGTTGGGAAACCCCAAAATCGTAAACTTTGTATTTCCCCTATAGTCCCCCAAAATGTACCCTTGATTTTGAACAACCCCCACATCCAGCTTTTAGCTTGGGATTGATTTCAAGCATATCAGAGCGCAATCCCAACAGAATTTAACTCTGAGGCTTGGTTTAGGGTTTAGAGGTTGAGGGTTTAAGGCTTTAGGGGCTTAGGGTTTATAGGGTTTAAAGTTAAAGGGTCTAGGGGTATAGGGTGAACAATCCTGCACCACCGATTGTGCCTAACGCATCGTGCCTCCAGGGATCTAGGCAACACAGGGTTGTACAGGAACTTTCTCAAAGGAAAATCCCTCCAACACTTAAATTTCCTGAAGATTTACCTGCAATATTTGTGAGTTCCCTTCGTGCTGTTGTGATGGATAACCTGTATGCAGCCCAGCGTTCCCCATCCTAGACTCCCAGCCGTGCTCTTTAAAGCCCAGACATTCACAAATTGGACTTACATAGATCCCATGTGTGGTGTTGTTGGGGGTGTCCTGCACCCTAACCCCTAACAGCCACCTACATGTCTTGCACCAACAGTAGGTGCTGTCCTTATCGAAGCCCTGGCTGCGGCTACCTGGTGGAAGAGCGGGTTAGAAAGTCAAAGACTTAAAGTTTGTACCCTCAAGGTTTATAACTCTAGGTTTTGGGCCCCAAAAACCCTTATTAAGGACCATATTCCATGGTTTGGGGACCCAAACCCTAAGGGTACGAAGGAACATTCCCCGAGAAAGTGTGAAGAAGTTGGCGGATCGGGGTTGCAGGGTTTTAGGGTCGTTTCAATCAGTCTTGCTCTTTTGCAGCTTTGAAAATGCTTATGCGCCGGCCTCAGAACACACATTCCGTACAGGCAAGATCAAAGGATCTCAGGACTAGGGGATTGAAGTCGGGAGTTTGACAATTGTTTGTTGACTTGTACTTCCTGTATTGTCTACGTACTCAGGGCAGGCGCAACTTGTGCCTGTGGCTCAACAACACTGATTTTACTTTGCAAGCAACATGGGGAACAACATCAACAATGCCCTGAACGACACTCTGCCACTGTCACATGCTGTTGCGGCTTTCTTTCATCCTCTGTTTGCTGCTTCAGCACCATGCACGGTCCGTGGCTTGTGATCTAGGTGGTGTACTAAAAAGCCGAAGATATCAAACCCAGCGTTGCTACGTCACATGACCATGTTCAGCCCAACAGGGCAAAGAAGCTATTGGATGCGACGCCAACCCGCTTCTTTGTTGCAAAAAGGGGGGAGTGGGTTGGATTTGACTTATGAGTCTCAAGCTTTCGGGTGAGTATGGCAATCGTCCCTACCTAGACATGCAAAGGATCCAACTTTCAAAGGCACCCTGTGAATTCCTTCCGCGGCTGAAATAGTCCTTGTCTACCCTCTACATAACCAGTGGCCCCTGTGTTGCCGCCTTCCCCTACGGGACAGGCACCTGTTACGGGATTCCACTAAAGCCCTAGAATGTTCAAAGATCATCTCCCTTCCTGGGCTAGGTTTAGGATGTCACGGTTTTGGGTTTGAGATCTAATGCCAAATCTAGGGATCTCCTAGTACCTTTAAGTGGGGTTCAATAGGAACAATGGAGAATCAAAAGGAAAAGAGCCTGGAACATGAAATGGAAACTAAGATGATGATCTAGGGATTAATTTAAGCACCAAGACCTTCCAAGTGCGCACGCGTACTCGGGGTTATGCGGCCGCTAGTAGTGGGTACTCGGCCAGAATACAGAGTAGTTGGATCGCCTATGTTGCGCTGAATTCCCTGGACTCCAAGCAAAATAACAACACGTTGTTTTCGGCTCTGTTCTCTTTGGTAGGCCCGGCCATTGTTTCACTTCTGTGGAGGTCTAGGTTCGACTTTGACTTCAACACCTGCTGGCTTCTGTCAGTGAAGCCAGATAGCAGCGTTGCATAGAATCATCACGCAGCAACCACGAGGACATCTTCGCAATTTAGAATGTTGCCTGGTGAAGAGAGTGCAGAGAAGCCAGAGTTTCCCTATTTTTGAATCCTTCATTTTCTTGCGATCAATGAGTCAAGTTGTGTTGTGCGAATGGTGGTCGGCTGCTTTGTGATAAGCACGGGCCCCTTACGCGCTGATGCAGCCCTAGTAGTAGTTGGAGCGCGGCGGATTTCCGCCCATATGGTAAAATCGTGGAAAAAAGAGCGCTCAGTTGCTTCAACATTGACATGTCGCGTGTACTGGAAATCCCACGCAGGCCAGTGATTTTGAACCCTCCCAGCAATCTTGCTTCAGTCGTGCGAATCTTGAGAGAATTTTGCTGTTCTAAATTCACCCCTTA
>CAJNIZ010005003.1:106690-120629 GCA_905231905.1 Symbiodinium pilosum | reverse complement strand
TTTAGAATTAAGGAAATTTGGGTACCCTAAGTAATGGTAAGTTTATATGGGCTTGAGAGTTTAGGGTTTAGGGTCTAAGGTTTAGGGTTTAGGGTTCAAGGTTTAGGGTTCAGGGTTTAGGGGTTGGGGATTTAGGGATTTGTTCTGGCGCAGAATTTAGGATGTAAGGTTTAGGGAAGGTCATACTCAGTGTGTCTTAAAGGCTTCAAAGCTATGACGCAGCCCTGAACCACAGACCCTGATCCCTAGACCCTAGACCCTAAGCCCTAATCCCGTATCTCTAAACCCTAATCCCTACATCCTAAACCCTAGACCCTCAAAACGGCCCAGGCTCGGATAGGTCTCAAAGAGCCACTGCCCCAGCTGATGAAAATGATCCGCCACGGAAAAGTGCAGCGGTGACTTGCCGGAGGGCTCTAAGGATTGAAAATGCACATCTTTCTCCTTAGTAGGGTTTAGCGATTAGGGTTCAAGGGGTAGGGTTTAGGGTTCAAGGTTCAGGGTTTAGGCTTTCGGGTTTAAGGTTTAGGGTTTAAGGTGTAGGGTTTAAGGTTTAGGGTATAGGGTATTCTCAGGATGGGGTCTTTGGAGAGGGCTGTTATAAAGAGACATTTGCATACTGTTGATGGCAGCTAATACCATAACAATCTCATGCTTCGAGTTTAAGACCCGAACTTCGAAGAGCCTCTTAGCTGTCGATGATAACGTATGCGGACACGTCAACACCCTTTCTAAGCAGACTCCAAGCTTCATCTTTTAAAGCGTTGGGGACGGCGCGAAGGAGGTTTTTGCACATCTCCAGATTGTTCGTGTTCGACGCCATGCGGAATAATTGCCAGAAGTAATCTTTAAACTCATCCACACTGACGTCTTGAGTCTTCTTGCTGAATTCCCGAATCTTCTGGTCCAGAATGCTGGACGGTTCCACCTGCAGCTTGACCCCATATCAGGCACTCGCAAGCATGAACAAACACCCTAGACCCTAACCCTGAACACCAAAAATGGAAACTACAAGCCTCGCCAGTTCCACGCAGTCTCCTGCACCAACGGAACATGAACAGGAAACTCAGTTTATATGAGGGATTTCCGGGGCCTGAAAATCAGCAGGGCTTTGGGGTATAGTATGCTATATGGACATATATGGACTTCAATGGAAGGATACTGGCAGTTATTCAGGCTTCTACGCTACCATCAGCACTCCAGGACAGGGCGTTAGCCACCGAAACTACTGTTTTGCAGATGGAGGAAACCAATATGAGCACCTGTAGAAAAGCATCAACGCACGCGTAAGGAATCCTGCAGCACCTACCGTGGGGTTGAGATGGGCCTTCAGTAGGAAGCCCCCCCAACCCAAACAACGATTAGGGGCTATTGGTTTCCATTCAACCTATTGGAGGTGGGCGGCTCCTGATCTACCCTCTAAAATGTGCTACTTGGCCTGGGAGCTGCTGCCCCAGAATCCCATTCCAGTATATCCCTAATTCCGTCCACCCCCCCGGGTCCTCAAACCCCAGCACCCTTGACCCTAAACCCTGAAACCGCAGAATGAACAGCAACAAAGGTTCCGAAAGAGCGCCCTAAACCCTAAACCGCAAACCCAAACCCTGAGATAAACCGAAACCCAAAACCCACGGGGTCCTTCTGCACAGCTTGGTGACCGTCTGCCAGCAGCATGGAAAGCAACATCGTACCCAGGGACTGACCTTGCAGCTTAGGGTTTAGGGTTTAAGGTTTAGGATTTAGGATTTAAGGTTTAGGATTTAGGGTTAGGGTTCAAGGTTTAGGATTTAGGATTTAGGGTTTAGGGCTTAAGGTTTAAGGTTTAGGATTTAGGATTTAGGGTTTAGGGTTTAAGGTTTAAGGTTTAGGATTTAGGAATTAAGGTTTAAGGTTTAGGATTTAAGGTTTAGGGTTTAAGGTTCAGGGTTTAGGGTTTAAAGTTTAGGGTTTTGGGTTTAAGGTTTAGGGTGTAAGGTTTAGGGTTTGGGGTTTGGGGTTGAGGGTTTGGGGCTTAGGGCCAAGAATTTAGGGCGTAAGGTTTAAGGTTTTGGGCTGTGTAGGGAGATATGGTGGCTATGTACGGAGGAATATCTGGGGATGTACAGGGGTCACGTAGGGGCTATATAGGAGTTATGCTGTTGGGATAGTATAAGGATATTGCCCCCCAAAAAAAGAAGAGCATCAACCGACCCTAAACCCTAAACCCCTAAACCTAGGGACTTAGAGCTTGGGGCGCTTTACAGTTTGGGTTCCAGGGTTTACCTGTATGGGCTATTAGGCCCTAAAATTCCCTATGAGTACCTGAATAAGGGTAGATTAAAGGCCCTTTAAGGTCTAATAGCCCATCCTGGTAGAGCTTTGCGTTCACGGCTTTGCTGCTTGGTGACTAGGAGGGCGGGGGATGAAGGGATAGCATCTGGGGATGTAGGGTTTCATGGCGTTCTGGAGGACATGAAGGACCAGGATGTAGGGCTGAAGGGCATCAAGAATAGGGCTCAGGGGCTTATTCGGGGGGATGGGACTTGGGTGCGTGGAGCGGGTAAGCTTTAAAGTTTTAAGATTTGGGGTGACAAAGACGCAGCCCAAAAAAATGCCATGGCACCCACTTCCTCCATGCTGGGGCCCAAAACTGCAATGCCCCTAGACCTAATAATGCGAACATGTTTGTAATAATTCTCGGGGTGATACTAGAACAAAAATGAAAAATCCTGAGGAAATAGGAGTAAACCCCGCTTCCTATCTTTCCTTCTAATCAAAATCCTGTCCAGTCACATCACGTAGGTTGGTGAGCCGATCAAGCAGCTCATACTGACCTGAAGGTTTAGGGCTTAGGGCTGAAGGTTTAGCGTTTAGGATTTAGGGTTAAAAGCTCAGGTTTTAGGATTTTGGATACGGGCTTTGTCAAGTATGGGTCAACCGTCTACAGCTCCCCGCAATCTGAATGCCTCTATTTGCTGCCTCCAAAACCCCATACCCTGAACTACACTTACTAAAGCCCTTGAGAGTTTTGAACTTAACCTGCAAACCCTGAACTCTAAAACCCAGGCCTGTTTTGAAAGCTACCTGTAACAGGCGCTTGGGGGTCCTTCTGAGTAGTTGCCTCACAGCACCGTAGGTCTTGGGACTCAGGGTTTTTGGGTTTAGGGCTCCGGGTTTGAAGGTTTGGGGTTTTAGGCTTCCACAAAAAAGAGAAGAACATTATCATAGTGAATTCATAGTACTATACAGCGAGGTTTTTGGTGAATACTGTTGCTTCATAAGTCTTGTCCTTGTTCAACCTCTCCTTATCACTCATCTCGGTCTTCGGCTGATGGCACTGTTGCCCAATAGAGCATAATTTGAGATCTTAGGGTCCCAAAAACCCTAAACCCAACATTGCGTAAATCAAGATCTCCGGGTCCCTCAACCGCGAAACCGCAACCCTAAACGCGAAATATCGCAATTCGAGATCTTGGGCCGGTGCTTGTCTTCTCTTCCCACCTTAGCTGCCCTATGCACAACCCTTCAACAAAGTTAGTACATAGAACCCATAAACAAACAGGTTACAGGTCGGGTTCAGGGTTTTGGGTTGGCGGCTTGGGTTCGGGGATTTCATAGGATGCCAAGATTTACGGTCTCCATGTGAAGACAGCTTCAACCAAATCACCAGGGTCACTGCAGGGGCCTGAATAATTACCTAGATTCATTTGAGCCATGGTCTAAACTCCTTAAAGGGGGGATATAAAGGGGATTATATAGGGGACTACTATAGGGGATATTAAGAAGGATACCAGGAGTTTAGACTATGGCTCATTTGAGGTCAATTTGTGGCACCCTATACCATAACTATACAGGGAGTCCAGCACCAGAGTCTGAGTTGTGGTTTAGGCCCTACATTCCTGAATGCCTTAAAGAGAACTTGCGGGCCTCTGAGTTTCATGCGGGCGTTGAGGGCTGCAAGAGCCACGGACGAAAGAAAAATAATTCCTGAACTTCGCAGAGATTCCCTCTTAGTAACTTGAAAAACAAGCACCCCAAACCCCCTCATGTCAAATGTCGTCCCTAGGATATGTTGCCCATTAGAAGACCATCTTTAGCTACGGTCTGTGCGTGGGGGGAGGGAGTTAAATTGATTCCCACACTTAAACTCACAAATCAGGGAGGAAAACCCTAAACCCTAAACCCTAATCCCTAAACCCTTAAACTCTATAACCCTAAACCCCAAAACCCTTTGCCAAAAAGAGCGCGGGCCGCTCAAAGCGCTGTTGAACCCACAAATCTGGTGGACCACAGGTTTTGAGAATCTCATGGATGGTGCTCTCCACCTCCTGTTTGGCCAAACAACATCATTCGGGTTGCTGTTCAGGAACTTTTTGAGATTACTATAGTAAGGAAGCCCTGTTAGTTACTATAGACCCATACTATGACAACTCAATTTAAGTTCCTTAACAGCAGCCCAGTCATAGGGCTTGTGGTAGAACACTGGCATAAGCACAGCCATTCACTGTAGGAGCACTGAGAACAACCGTAAAAGACAAATGGAACAAGTCACAGGGAAGAAGATCCACAAACGCGACAAAGTGATCGACATGCAAAGGACGACGGCCTCCCAAACAATTGAGCCCAAAGGCCATGTTGGACTCCTTCTGGGGAAGCCACGTACTGTAAACACAACTATATACTATTGTGGTAGCTGGATGGAAGTTCCGTAGAAGCAACCTAGCAAGATGTCCTGTAAGACCTGAGCAAATTCGATGTCACCCATCTGCAGGCGCGCTTTGAGCAACGTCAGCCGATTCGTAAGACCTTTGAAGCATAGCCGTTTCGGGTTTAGGGTTTAGAGGGTCCACGTACCTAAATAATGGGGCTTTAGACCCCAAATACCACAATCTGAAGGTTTTTTTGGTACTCTAAGTCCTATTGTTTGGGTACTTGGACCCGTAGGGTAGAGTAGAGGATTTCAGAATTGAGAAGTTCCACTTCCGGGTACTATATCTTCGGATTCCTTGTTGGGTTCTACTAGAGGAAGAAATACAACCCTTTAGCTCATTTAAAGGGGATGCCAAATAACCTTGACATATTCCCAATGAAGGCTGCCCCGCTTCAACGGTTCAGGTTTGGAGGTTTAGGGTTTAGGGGTTTAGGGTTGCCTAGGGGGGCAGGTTGAGGAGGCAGCGCAGGAGGTCACTGATGGCCAAGCAGCTGTTGTATCGCTCAGACGCGAAACGATTCCTGAGAGTTGGGCTGATAAGGACATGTTTTGAGGACTAAACTGTCTGAACACCTAACATACCCCTTAATAACTCCCCTATTTAATCGTCTATATGACCTCCTTCAGGGAGTTTACAGTATGGCTCTTCGATTTGCGCAAGTTTCTAGCAGGGAGGGAAACTTGTTGCGGACTGCTGAGCAGGCAGTCCCCCCATTGTGGGCTTTGCTGCCAAGCATCCTGTATCATTCTAGACTAAGGGTTTAGGATGCAGGGTTTAGGGTTTAGAGGTTGGGAATGACCTACGGGATCTGCACGCAACCATCCCTCTACTTCAGAAGAACGTCTACCAAGTTCAAAGGTAAATCTTCCGTATCTCCAGGCGTAGGGTTTAGGGCGGTTTACCGTGTAGGATTTAGTGGCTTAAGGTGGCTTCAGGGTTGTGGCCTTGGCCTTGGGCCAAATTGAACCCAAAGATGGTTTAATCCGGAAAGGCCCTCAGCCTAAACCGAAACCTGCATCCGCATAACAGCCGCACAAATGTGCTCTCAGGGTAGAGTTGGAAGGTGGCAAAATTTGAAATGGCCTAAGATTCGACTGATGGCGCAACATGGCGTGAAAGAGCAATATGATGTACGTATAGCCCACAGCATCATGATAGAACAAGATAATCCCCGAAAACTGCACGAGTTAAAACTGACTAGACCTCAGAGAAAACGCTCAAACTCTTTTGCTGGAGTTTCTCACTCTCATATAATCCTAAGTATGAACCCCCTGTTGTAATTTCTATATTCCTAGGGTCCGCAGTGCCTCCCCACATCACCCCTAACCCCAGAGCTCCTCTTATTGGAGCCTAGGGTCTTCTCCATGCGAGCTTGCCAGCGCCAGTATGTCCCGATGGACGTCACAATCGTGCCGAGACCTACTGCTCAAGGAAAGAAACCCTGCACCAACTCCCTGGCAGTGCCAATGTACTAAGACTAAACTCCTTAGGGGGGGGGGTTATATGGGGTGTAGGGTTTAGGGTCTAAACTCCTTAGAGGAAAGTTATATGCAGGATTCTATAGGGGAATATTATAGGGCATAGGGGATCTTAAGGAGGATACTAGAAGTTTAGAGTATAGCCAATATCCTGTTTTAGGACCCTGGGCCCTGCATGAAAATTACCATCCTGCCCTAATTGCGCTGCTGTTGACGCAGGGTATTCCACATACCTCATTCAAAGGTTTAGGGTTTAGGGTTTAAAGCCCAACATGGATATCAACATAATATAACCTTACACCCCATGTACACAGGCATACTGATGCCTTGGCTCGTCCTACCCCTGGGCCCAACCCGAAGCTTGTTGACTCATTGGAAAGCAACGGATTAATGGCTCCGGGTTTGGGCAAATTGGTGAGTCATATTGACGCATCCCATTCACGGCAACCCTCAAGATTTAGCATCTATAAGCTTACAGCCCCTCTTAAGTACATAAAATGGGGTATATGGGGATCTTTTCATAATATACCTAAAGCCATATTCTATCTACTTGAGGGGGACGATAACATCATGCAGGATTGGGCTAGCTACCGTCTCCCCCACTGCGCTAGGCCAGGAAGAAGCCCCGGAGTCCCTCTTCGTAGTCAGCGCGGGGATTCCGAAGGGAGAAAACTTTCAAACCATCAAATACCACGCCAGCTCATGTACAAGCCTGAGCAATTTCCATGTTATTTTCAATTATCCTCATAAAACTCCTATATAACCCTACTATTCCCCTTATATATCCCCTATAAAACCTGTTGGCTTTGAATTAACAATACACTTTCATGAGATATCTGGCCCCTAGCGAGATCAGCTGGCTCGCTCTTGGACGGATTGCTGCTGAAGAGGCTTAGATTACGGTGCGCTTGTAAGAGACCGGTTTACATACTATGTATCCACACTATGGTAATCCAGCCCTACACCCCAAACCCTAAAGTGTAAACCTTGAGTCTAACTTAAGTTCCTGCACAGCAAGTAGTAGCCAGCCTGTCGGGCCTAGAGCGAGAGAAGTCTTTGGAATGTGGGGATGGATGTCTGTAGTTCTATCGTAATCCGCGAAAAGGGTCCGCAAAATCCATTGTCCTGACTCTCCAAAAGCCATAGCCCTGAAAGCCCTGTTAGTATTCCGACTTCCCAAGTAAGCCTATCTGCAGCGACAACTACCTGCAGTTGACCAAGAATCGCCCATTGTTACTAGGCATAAGCTGCATAAATGTAAGTACTTGGAGTTGTAATTAAACCCTAAGCCCAGACCAGAGCTTTCTGGCAAGGCCTGATATAGAAGCAATGTAGACTCGGCTGTTTTCCTTGGTTGGCCATAGGATGATTAGCATGTAGTGTGCGTATGAAACCCATGGGCAAGCATTTAAGTATGCCAAAGGCCAACCCAGTTTCAAACTGCGCATTTTCGGTTGCCAGTGTCCAGACCGTAGCAATCGCAGAAAGCACAACCTCAGCACATGCGTTTTGCTGCAGGCTGCGCGCTTTCATAGGCGTATTCCTATGTTGGTGTGCCCTTACGTGCCTTCAACATGGCGCACGCTACTGGGATCCCGTTCAGGAGGGTATCCCCCCAAAGGGACCCATAAGATCCAGAAACTCCCGCGGGACCAAAACTCTTCGGCTTTGGAATGAGCCGAAACTCAGCGCTGAGGCAGGGGCCGATGGCAATGACAGAGTCCAGAAATTGACATGCTCCTGAGCAACACTGGTCTCTGACTAGCAGTGAATGGAGGAACGGAAAAGAAAGTGGAAACTACTAGATTGTTGGGGATTCTAGAGGGACTACTTGAGGATCCATTCTTTGGTTCCTTGCTACCCAACGGTTGGAACAAGGCCGAGAACAAGAGCAAGTGCAGAATCCGCATGCACTGCATTCTAGGTCCAAGGAGTATGGCAACCAAAATCTAAATAAGAGTTTCCAAAAAAGCAGTCCCCCGTTAATACGTCCCAACAAATTATATGATGGAGACTCCCAAAAAAGTGGTCCTGATCCTTTGGGGAAACTTCTGCTTGACCTCTGCGACCTTTTCCCGCTCCGCTGGTCTCCCTAGACCCTACACCCCTAGACCGTAAACCCCAACCCTACCCTAAACCCTAAACGTTAAACCCTAAACCCCAAAAACCCTAAGTCCTAAAACGGGACTCCATCCTCTCGTCAGCTTCGCGAATGGATCCTCTAGAAGTTCGGAAGTCTCAGCCCACTTTGAAGGGCATACTTGCTTTGTCATTCTGATATGATATGTTAGATCTACAAACCCTAATTTCCAGAAGTACTCAGGGTTTAGGGTTTAGGATTTGGGATTTAGGATTTAGGGACCCCATCCGTAAGCCCATCGTAAATAGGGCGTGGCTATCTCTGCCCTGACAATTTGGTAGCTCACCAACCATATTACTACAGTAAGGGTACCTTGTTTCTTGTTGGTTGACTGTCTAACGGAACCTAGAACCCTTTGAACCCAAACCCTAATGCCAAAACACCTTAATCTTCAGCGGTGGAAGATCTAATCCTAAACTCTATAGTCCTTAGCCCTGAACTCTGAAAAGGGCAAAGGGGGCATCGTGCTTCCTATGCGAGCTGCGTAATATCGCTCTGCTCGGCGATGTATCTGGAAGCCGTGCTCAGCCATTCTTTGCCACTGCTGCAGCTTTTCCTGGGTATAGAACTAACAATTAACTTACAGGTTTAGGGTTTAAGCCTAAATCCTAAACCCTAAACCCTAAAATTTGGGTGGTTGTTCTAATATTTGGTAGTTTCCATTCGCTTGTCCATTCCTCTGTTGCCTACTGACAACCAGCGAGTTTAGGGCTCTTAGGGTGTAGGCCCCCGGGTTGACTGCTTCGGATTCAGGGCTCAGGGCTATGGTTATAGGGGTTATATAGGGGTTATAGAGGGGTTATATGGGGGGGTTATATAAGGAGAATTGAAAAGAAAATGGAAACTACTATAGTATATCAGGGTTATATTGGGGTTATAACTACTATGGTATATTAGGGTTATATTGGGGTAATAAATTACAACTTCTTAGCTGAATCTGGCACCGGCTCGTGGCCTGGACCACTTCAACAACTGCTTTGGCGGTCAAATGCTGATTTTTGATACGCGGTTTAAGGGTTTAGGGGTTCGGGTTTAAGGTTTAGGGTTTAGGGTTTAGAAGCAAGGTTCGAGAGAAATCCTAGTCAAGCCATGGACACTCATGGAAACACCTCCGAAATGGGATAAGAGTGGAGACACCCATTCCCGCACTGAAGGAACAAAGCAATGTGGTCCTAAGCCTGCTATGAAGTCTGACGTTTTAAGCAGCTCGTGGCAACGACGAGCGATCTGAAAGAAGTTGTGCTGCAAGTGTTCGCTTACAGAAAACCGGCACATACACAAAAAAAAAAAAAAAAACTCCCGGCGTTTCCCGGCCCTAGAACCTAAACCCTGTTGCCCTAAAGCCTAAACCGCGTGAAGGAACCCTCAATCTCAAATAATGTCCCAAGAGGTCGATGTAGAGTGAGTTAAGAGAAGCTAGAGTTAAAGACATCCTGGCCCCAACGAGTACATTGCTACCCGCAATCCTAACTACCTACACTTCTATGGGTTATGCCTACTGATATATAACGGTTACGTACTACTAAGCTGTGGTAAATTGGGGTTACAAGTAATTACACCCTGAACCCTAAGACCTAAACCCCTAACCCATAAGCCCTAAACTTTGAAACCCCAAAGTCCTAAGCCCAAGAGCCTTCTGCTCGATGGTGAGCACCACATTTCGAACTGGAGCAGGCTCCCGAGGTGCTTCAATGTCCCCTGCACACGTCAAGGCGCTCTTCCCAGCAAGATTGGGGCTTTCAAGGTTTACGGTTTAAGCTCCCCAGACCTAGAGTAATCCCAAACCCCCAAACCCAAACCCTTGGAGTATACCCCCAATGTGGGGTACTTATATCATCGCTTCCAAAGGCACCTCCATTCAGGGGGCAAACGCACACATAGTTTAGGATCTGAACTCCTGGTCTCCACAGACATACGTACACCCACCCAAAAACCATAACAAAACTCCTATCTTGCATAACTTGCTCTAAATTTGTAGCGTTTGCCCATCATCCTAGCAGCCCTGAACCCTCAGCCCCAAACCCTAAACCCAGAATTTGCATGCCTGCGTCATGTTTGTGTGTCTTGGGGCTTTGCGCTGGAGTGGCTGAGTCGTCCACCGCGCCAGGCAGTATCGGATAATACATGAGAAGGCGCGGGCGCAGCTTCTTGAAAGGCAGCCACCCGCACGTTTTAGGGTTTAAGGGGTTCAGGGAGTAAGGGGTTGGGTCTTAGAGTTTAGGGCACGTTGTTGAACTTGCCCGGCCACGAGAGCAGATCGTTGATGCGAAGCTTCTGTTGTTAAGCAGCCCTCAGACCTATATAAGCCTTATGGAACTATCATGTAGGGGCCTATTGAGTTAGATAAGGGCAGTATAGTTGCATAGGGGTCATATGGGGAATGATATCGGTTGGTCTTGAGGCTTCTACGAAGTATGCTGCGGCATTGTGCAGGGGTGAATGACCACCAAGCTTGGTCACGAAGTACTACGAAACGATAACCATTGATTCTTTCAATCATTACTACTACGTACCACCCCTAAACGCCAAACCCCCAAACACTAAACCCCTAGACCCTGCTAGGCCCAAAGCCCGAACCCTAAACCGTGGAGGTTCAATGGCCTGGAAACCTTAAACCCAAATAGTTTGGCCTTCTTCTTTCCGTGAATTCACCTACTATAGGGGCGCACATATTACCCATATCGACTGGAGGTCTCTTCGCCCAAGCCCTAAACCCTAGACCGTAAACCCTATACTGAAATTTTAAACGGAACTCAGGAACCTCATGTTGGTAACTATTAAAGTTTAGGGTTTAGGGCTTAGGGTCAATAAGCCTAGACCTGAGTCCAGTACATGCAACCCCCTTTCCAGACTGACACCTGAACCCAGGAAGAAACTGCTGTTTAGGGTTTAGCTAGAGCTGCGATGGGCATGCAACGAAGAGAGACATGCTGAACTTGTAATGCAAAGTGGCCACACCCATTCGCAACTGGCCATAATGACGAAGGAGGGGGCGGGGGCGCTGTCTTCAGCATGGTATAGTTCCAACCAGACTTAGGTTGACTACCACCCCATTTCTCAGTGACCAGTGTACATTGGGGTCCCCAATAGACACCAAAAGGCTCAAGTTCTTATTATGGGGATCCTGAACGAGGTACACCTCATGCTATACTAGCAGTTTCCATTTTCTTTCCCATTATCCGTAATCCGTATATAACCCTATAACACCCCATATTATAACCCCTATATAATCCCAGATAGCTTCTTTTTGTCATTGGCATTTTCTGGGCGAGCGGTCACCATTTCAGTCACCTTCCCAGAATCCGCGAGAAGATTCCTGCACCGGTTTAGGGTGTGGGGTTTAACAGTTCAACATCATCTCGGTTTCATTATGGACCGTTGACACTCCAAAATCTACCATCGAGAGTACCACATGGGAGGACAACACTTTATCCGCAACATCCCCGGAACATCCCATAGCTAAAGATACGACAGGTAATCCAGATATCATGCCCATCTACTGCATGGTTGTCGACCAAACAGACTGGGTCCAAAAACAGATACATCAGAGCTTGCAAATGTCCATATGCTTAACTTAACAACCGGGGACGTATGGAAAATTCTCCCAAGCCTCTCAGCAGAAAGACAATGTATAGGACATTGTCCCCATCATCATAAACCCTCAACACTAACTTTACAGCTTCTCATAGACTGAACTGTGAACCCTGAGATGAGTCCAAGCTGCAACTGTTTTCCATAAAAACACCATTTCTGGTGAGGTTGGGTGAGATCGTTGTAGTTGGGGGCCAGCAACAAATAAACTGCAGAAACCCCATACTCACCCCCAACTCTGAAGCCTACACCCTAAAACCGCGCTAAAACCCTAGAACCTAAAAGCCTAGAACAACCCTAAACCCCTAAAGCCCTCAAATCCTTAAACCCTGTAACCTCCAAAACTCTAAGACTCTAAACCCTAAAGCCCCCAAACCCCTCAAACCTAAAACCCCTAAAAACCAAAAAAAAACGTGTGACACCAGCCTCCGTCGGACTCCGGAGCCACCGTTTCGGGAGCATCCCAGCCTGAGCTAGCGAAAGCTACCATAGGGGCCGAAGTACTTCGGGCTTTAGTGGGTTTAGGGTTTAGGGTTTAGGGTTTGGGAGGGTTTTGGGGACTTAGGGTTCAGGGATTGAAGGTTTAGGGATTCGGGGCTTAGGTCACTTAGGACTTAACATTAAGCAGGGATGAGGGGTTTAGGATGGTGTGAGCCCCTTTGGATCATACATCACAGAGCCTTTCTGAGTTTGAACGGGGCCACATTTTCTCACCTGGCATGACGCGGACACAAGGAGAGAGGCATCCATCTTTACTACTTAGCATCTGCAGCATCCAGGTTTGCATTCTGCTCTGCACTGCATGCCATGAAGTCACACCAATGAAAGGAGGGCTTGCGAAAATGACATGACCCGGAAGATAATCCCATCCCAACATGATAACCCCCCGCGATATGGTATCATCAGATATGATGGGAGCATGTATTTATAGAGGGTGGTCTTAGATGGGGCAAAACAAGCTAAATTCCTAAACCAAGTGGCATCCATTTTGGATCGAAGCACTCAGAACCCTAAACCCTTAACCCCTAAACCCTAGACCCTTCATGCCTAACCCCTAAGCCCTAAACTCCGCAACCCCCAAACCCTAAACCCCCCCCTGAAATGGATCCCCTGCCTGGCAACAGCCCAAAACTGAGAGTCCCGCCCTTCAGGTTACGCGCCTGCGTCTTACTGGTGCAGTTTGGGGTTTAGGGGTTCGGGGCTTATGGGCTTAGGGCTTGGCATAGGGTTTTAGGGGAGGGTGGGGGAGTGGATCCTTGTAATAATCCCTATGGCCCTATGTATACCCCTGAAATCCTCCTTATACTCACACCCCCACTCGCCCTTAAGCTCCAATAAGTCAGGCGTGTCTTCGCAAGGTATGCTGCGACTTTCTTCCTACCCGGCCCCCAAACTTAAGTTGAATTCCCTACAGCCCACTTTCAAGGGACCGTAACATTTTTCGGGTCCTTTTTGACACCTAATTTTGCAGGATGGCGTCAGGTAGGCTCCCTGTTGAGTGGAATGACCCGTACAGTATGTATGTATCAATCACGTCAGCAACCTTCAAAACACGCATGAAACGCCGGAGCATCCGTAGCCGCCAGACGCCGACCGCGACAAAAGGACTGCTTGAAAGGACAACAACAATAAGAACAATAAGGGATGATGATGATGATGCTGATCCGACCAGTACGTACAGCTACAGCGCACATTATAGATATTATAGTCACACATCTACACAAGAATTATGAGGATACCAACCGTGGCAATAGTACCATAACAGGTTCTGAAAGGTAAGATTTATGCCAACCGAAAGAGGAGCCCTTATGTACACACTCATCCATACTCCGAATCCCTACAGTACCTGCCTCCCCCCAGCCTGGGCCCAACACAATAACCATAAAACCTTAAAAGCCCTAAACCCATATCTCTTAACCTATAGTCCCCCTTAAGTAGATAGACTTTGGCGGTATGTGGGGATCTTCTTATAATATACCCAAAGCCATATTCTATCTACCTAAGAGGGACCATAGTCCCTAGACCCTAAAACCTAAACC
>CAJNIZ010005003.1:0-91361 GCA_905231905.1 Symbiodinium pilosum | reverse complement strand
GGTTTAGGTTTTAGGGTGCCATTGACCCAGCAACAGGTCTTTTGCAAAGGCGTGCGGGACCTTGTGTAGCTGGAAGATAGGAATAAACGGTAGATATGATGTCGACAATCCAGGCGATGTTTTCTTTCTAGCAATAACACTTCCTAAAGCGAGAGATGAATTGGCGGACCCTCAACGGAGCCATGTTGAAAAACCAGCTAGCGTAGACTGCACAGCCACTGGCAAACTGAAGTCAGTCTAAGTTCGCTCTGGGCCTGAGTCTAGACCCTGGGTTCTTCCCAAATTTTAAGGGTCCCTTGTGGTTATGAATTATAATACGGTACCTAATATCTAGGGATACCAAATAGGACCCAAATTTTGGGAATCGCCTCCCTATAAACCCTAAAGCCTTAATGTGAGCAACTCGTCAGTGCTCCGCTCTCACTCTAGCTATAGTTCCCCTTAAGTAGATAGAATATGACATATATGGGGATCTTGTTATGAGATACCCAAAGCCATATTCTATCTACTTAAGGGGGACTATAGGTCTCAAGCTAGGCCTTGAACTCCAAACTCTAGCTCCCTACTACCTCCTCGGTGGTTAGTAGGGAATAAGGGCATATAACCCTTCTATAAGATATTCCATTATTCAGTTCCCTGCCAGCCCTCACTATGAAGTCAAACTTTATGCTTTGAGCCCTTTGTCCACCGGCCAGACTCAGGCTGTACCGCGCAAGACCTCAAGGGGCCTTCGCGTTGCATGATGCCTCCTTCCCTGAACCCTGTCCCTGAAGAAAGCGCTCTCGATGTGAGATACCAGATCTGCTCATCCCCTGAATTCCATACCCTTAGTCGAAATTGCTACATCTCGCCTGGATAGTCCGCAGTGACTGCTCGCACATAACCCCTCAAGATTCCTAAGCCCCGACGGCCTTTCAAACACCCAACAATCCTCTGACAAAATACTGCGGCCTCGCCCGTCCTCACCTTGAATGGAGGCTCACATAGGAGATGGTCCCAAATTTGGTTGATTTCAGTCTCTGACATGATTTTCAGATGCCTGAATCCTCAAAGCTCAAATTCCTAAGTCTTAAACCTCCCGCAATACCCGAGGTCACTTCTGTAGCAGCTTTGCGCGTTCGGCGCCAGGGGCGACCCAGCGAGGCAGGGAGACGATCCAGGGTTTAGAGTTGAGGGTTTAGGGTTCACCCTCTCAATGTTTCATGGGTATACCCAATCCTTCTATGTACTTCCTTTGGGGTCTGTTATGCCTTTTTGGTAGGAATTATAGTATACCACCATGAAAGACTACATAGGAGCTTAGGATTTAGGGGGCCAAGGGTTAGTGTTTCTGGTATATAGGGTTTCAAGGGGTTTGGGGGCATGAGAGCGAATGCAGGGTTTCGGGCTTCGTATGGTCAGGGCGGGATATTGGTACTGTAAGAGAAGCGTACATGTTGCGGATTTAAACCCTAAACTCTAAACCGTAAACCGCGAGCTTCCGGTCCCCACTCTGACCTATGCACCCCAAACCTTAAACCCTAGCCTAAACACCTAACCGGTAAGCCAATGGAGGGGTTATGGGTTTGAGGTTTCAGGCTCTAAAGGTGTCGGGCTTGAATCATTTTGGATTTGAAGTTGCACGGGTTCCCGAGTTAAATGGTTAAGGCTGAGGAATTGCAAGTCTAAGGGGTCGGGGTTGCGAGGGTTGGGGCCGTTGAGGTTTAAGGTCTCAGGGTTCGAGGTCTATGGTTTAAGGGTTTGGGGCTTGAGGCTTGGGAGGTGTTCTAAATTGAGAAAGTCCTATGTATGCCGGTATTTTGGTGCTGGTTTCGGCTTGCTAGCGGCAGTCGTCATCATCACCGGGAAAAGGTTGAAGGACGTTCTCCCCCAGGGCCCTGGGGATGCTAGAGCAGATCATGATATGAGCTATAGTCTAAACTCTTTCAAAGGGGGGTTATATAGGGGATTATGTAGGGGAGTACTATAGGGCTTATTAAGGGGGATACTAGGAGTTTAGACTATAGCTCATATCACGGGGCTTTGCACCAAACTTAGCGCTCGCAAAGGTTCCCAAGCGTTCCTCATCATGCTTGTTCTGACTTTATGGCAGGGAAGGTTCGGGAAATGTGTCAGCCCAGCTTCTGATTATCAATGACATGGCACCCAGGGTTCCAGCTGCACACATTGGACCTTGATGTACGAGCCCTCTTATCAACCAATAGGTGTGCTGAAAGCTGGTTCTTTGAACGTGCGATCGAGGGCAAGACTCAGATTGACAGTCTCAACCTTATACAGACCAAGCTTCCATTTAATTCCTTAGCCTTCAAAACCCCTGAACTCTTGAGCCTACGTTTAACTTTAGGGTTTGGCCGACCTCCTTTGCAAGGCGTATCGCGCGACCCTGCGGTTTCTGGAGTCGTGCCTGGGCAGCGCATAGTTTTGGAAAAAGGCTCAAGGCATAGCCAAGGATTGGGATTTAGGGTGTAGACTGGGCCTGGAAATTTCCATGTTTCAGTGAGCTGGCACAGCTCCTGCGATGTCATGGCCGCGGTGCAATCGTCTTCGATCAGCTTCTGGCGACCTAGGGCCTAGGAAGCCATGAAAAAGCACCCCGAGGCTATTGCACAATAAGTGTAGGGGTCTGAACAACTTGCGATGTTGTAGTCCTAGATTGCCGTACCTCGAAAAGACTTCAAATGGATATGGTAGTTCATTTTCATACATAGGGAGACCCCAAAAATCATCCTTGTTATGGGGGCTCCCGGAAAGGTATCCCCAATTTTGGGAATGAAGATTAATTAAGCTCTGTGCCTCTGGCACCCTAAACCCTAAACCCAAATAGTACTTGATGTGTACAACCCGCGAAAGGTATACCCAGAAACTCAGGCTCTGCACCCAAGGCCACAAGTCCTCTCAAACGGGTCCGTGTAGGTATATTATGTAGTATATACTCAGAGACCAATTAAGCTGCCATACACCTACTTCAGAGCCAAAGTATAGTTGTACCATTTAGCTACATGGACCCTTTTGGCACAGCCCCTGACCTGAAATCTGATAGGCCAAACAATTACCCTCCTCCAAATGCACATGCAAGCTGATACAGTTCCTAATTACCTCAAAAGACAGTACTCTTTGTAGGGCTTCTGTCCGATGACCAAACACCCCACATCCCAGTACCCAACGTAGCAGAGGTTAAACCATAATAAGACGACTTTGGTGACCCCAACCCTGTAACCCCTTTACTATGGACCATGTGAGAGGTCATTTGGTGGTCATAGGGTCCTGGCGTTTCCAAACTCCTCTGCAAATCTACGCCTCGTGATCCCTTCCCAAAAAGGATACTCCAGTGGCTTCCAGATGGAGGCATGGTCAATGCTGCCTTCTTTATAAGTAGCATTCAGATAGCCTTCAGACCACAGGCATGGAACAGTTTAGTCGAAATCCATCCTCGCAAGTAGTTGCAGGCAAAAGGAAGATTCCCACGGAATTGACGGGCATCCTGACCCTGCAAATAAAGGACCTAGGTACCGAAATAGTACATCCCTAGGGCCCCAAAGTATCAGAAGGAAGCCCCCAGACCCCCATTTGTATACTTGTGCATATATATATATATAGGTTGGACCACACGTATTACAACTCAGGACTTTTGTTCTTGGCTTTCAGGCATTCGGGTTTTGAGTTTGGGGTGTGCCTCAACCCCCAAATCATGCGGAAGCAGGGTTGTTTTGCTCTATGCATGGGTTTTGGACCATTGTTGGACCTACTCTTGGGTTCCATGTATGGCTTCAAGGATCTGGAGTGCAATGGGTGTAGGGATTTGCGTGTCAGGCTTCGTACCATGCAGTGATGCCGAACTTGCACTTCCGCACTCAGGGCTGCGAGGGGGGCAGCATGCGTTTCGATTGCAGCACTTGTGCTTCACACTTTTGCATTGCTCATTGCCGGTGTGCGATGTTATCTTTCTGCCCCTTAGGGCTGCAGGGTTCCACCAACTTTGCTTGTTTGTGGAAGGTCCGGCCATGTTGTGAAATTCCCCACAGTCCATTTTTGAAAGGTTCGTCTACCTGTACTGTATGTCGTAAGAGGAACCTAGGATTTATTGCGGGCCTCCTGCTTTGTTGGTAAGGGAATAGATGCCCGGAAATAGTTCCTACAGAAATCCCAAGACCTCATTTCTTCATTCCCAGTGAGGGAGAGGTCAAGCGGATGCCTTACAAATCCGACCCCCAGGGCCTTTAACTATTCGGACTGCAAAGTAGTTGCAAGAAAAACGTGTTGTGAGCAGATGCTGGACGCGAAGCTGGGCTTTTAGCACTTGTAAAAGGGTCGGTACGGCAAACGCTTCATAAAACTTAAGGGGTCAGGGTACAAGACCCGATTTAGGGTTTAGGTGGGGCCAAGCCCCCGCCCTGCTAGCGGTAGATTTTGAGTATGTTGGGACCCTAACACAAAGACTGAGACACCAGTTTCGCTCGTACCCACTATTAGCCTAGACCCTAACTCGCTGCTAAGCCCGCCTAGGGTTTAGGGTGAAGGCCCCCGGCTGGTAATCTTCACCCTTCTCTTTGGGAAGCGCCTCGCTCCGACACTCGGCCATGGTTTTGAGTGTAGGGCCCAGGGGTAAGGGTTTAAAGTCTTAGGGTTTGGGTTTTAGGGTCGACGGTTTATAGGCTTTCAAGGGTTTAGTCTCTAGGGTTCCACTGGGACTTTGTACTTCTGTACGAGGGAGTTTAGGATTAGCTGGGTCATAGCCCAACATTCCTAGTCTTTACATAAGCAGACCCAGTTGGGAATGTGAAGTTGCACAGGGTCCATGGAGCCCGCATTGGGAGTGGCTTGCTAATTTCTGTAGGGTTTGGCATCGAAGGGACGCGCCTTGAGTAGTACAGGATTTTAAGTTTCAAAGATTTTGCGATGAGATGGGCCACGTAGGCATTCGAAGTGGTGAAGATGAGTTCTCACAGTTCCTAACAAGGCTTCATTGATAGGGCTTAGGCCCAGCGGTATTTCAGGATTTTGTGCTGCAGCCCCGCGTTTTAGGCCGATGCTTGCTTGGGAGGACATGTTCGATAACTTGTTGTGCTAGGCAGACAAAGACCCAGGTTATAGCCAGGTATGTATTATCCTATAGTCTCTTATAAGTACAGTGCCATGTAACTTAACTAGCTAGTTCTATCGATTGTGGATTAGCAAAGGCTGGAAGGCTGGAGAGTATGTTGACCAAGGTTCAGGGTCTCCACTTCCTGCTTCAGTCCAAGGGCAAGAAACACGTCAAAGCATATTCGCTCATGGAGGATGCCCCCTGTTTGCTTTCATGGCGAGATTGCTTGATGGTCTGGAAGGCTGCCTCTCAAGATCCAGACGCGCAAAAACGTGAAACAGACCTACGAATGTGGAAATTTGGGCAGTCATTATCCACAATCCTCTTGAGATAGATGCTCTTGGTGTTTTCAGAGGGCCTGTCAAGAGCGGAGAATTAGGGGATTAAATAGGGGAGCGTCATAAGTTTTTTAAGGAGGTACTGAGAGTTTAGACAATGGCTCATATGGGAGGTTTTCAAGCTGTGGGTCCATTCTGGTGGCCCCTAGACTACAGGACTTTGAGGAGCACCCAGATTCTAAAGTTTGCCTGATAGTAACCCCTGCCTGATCCTAGCTTCGGACAAGTGGAGGTCGTAACTTGGTAATTTATTCAGTAGCATCTCGTGACACAAAAGGCAGCCAATTCTCCTAAGGAGTCTTAGATAACGTGGTGAACCATCGGACCCTCAACTGAAAACAGGGGATCCAACACCCAGGCACTTGCCAAACTGGCTTCTCCGCATGCAGGCGTGGCTTCGGCATTGAAAGAAGAATCTTCAATACAAAAGGAAGTGATTAGCTGTCACTGCTAGGACCCCTTAGAGCGCCAAATTATAGTCCCCGTTGAGTAGATGTATTATCGGGCTTTAAAGGGGTTATATAGAGAGAATGGAAAAGAAAATGGAAGCTACTATATTATACTAGGTTATGTATTGGGGTTCTAGTCCCCCTTAAGTAGATGAAATATGGGGTATACGGGGATCTTACTGTAATATACCCAAAGCCATATTCTACTTAAGGGGAACTATCCCCGTATAACCATTGTTAAAGTCATGTAGCCAATTGCCGACCATCTAAGTCTAAGCTGTTGTAAGTTCTAACTAACTAGTTTGATACCTGCTAGGGTCGAGAGAATGAAGCTTGGTACGGGTGTTAACTTGCACGAGTTTGAGGGTTGCGAGGAGGTCTTGTAATCCCCTCACCCTACACTCCCCAATCCCTGATATCAAATACTGCCTCCATGACATGTTTGATATCAGGGGCGTGGGCATCTTTGGTGAGGAACCAGTCGTGATTCCCTATCTAGGCGTTGTCGCAGGATGAATTCTATTCTTCGATGGTGTGTGATGCATACGTTGACTTTGAGAATCGTTGAGACAAATCACTCTTGGCACGCATCTATAGGTGTGGGCGTAAGGGGCTGAATGGGGACTCCTAACCCAAAAGCCACAGAGCCACATGACGCCCGTACCCTACAAGAATTCAACCCTGCATTATCCAAAGCGAAGAAGAAACCAGTTCCCTAAACTCTAAACCGTGTAAGACTACTGTAGGGCCTCGCCTGGTCCGGCAACAACTTTTCGGACACGCAGAGCCCAAAGCCTGACCCTGGAACCCTAAACAGCACCAAGTAGGTACTATCTACGGACTTCCGGGCCCAAGGTATATATACACATATATATATATACATATACTTGGAGCCCCGGGGTAAAGCTGCAATCCAGGTTCAACCATATTCGTCGGACTTTGGTTTTCTGCCTGGATGAAGACACCACGAAGGCCCCCACTGAAGCTGCAGTCCAAGATCCCCAATGCCGAAAGACTCTGAAAGCTGTGAACTTCTAAAATAACACATGGTCCCTATCATCCCTATAGTTTCCATTTTATTTTCCATTCCCCTCAGAGCTCTGTTGCACCGTGCGTGCATGTCAGCATCGTTGCCTAGTTTTTTGCTGCTGCACCTGCATCGGTGGAGTTGGGAGCTGGGGGAGGGTATATGAACATGATCATGCCAGCTTGCTTTTCAGAATACGTTTTGCAAAAACACCCTAAACCCCACCCCTAAACCCTGAATCCTAAACTGAGAAGCGAGTCCTCTCTAGCTGGTTCACTGGGATGATTTCAGGGGTAGCTCCTTACAACTCTTTGGGTAGTCCTTGCGCAGAGGCAACTGTTCATCCTGATGGGTAGGGCCCGAACTACTTACTTACCATGTCATCCTTGTGAGGTCTATTTGAGGTACCCGCCATCATAATCATACCAGAATTCCATCAAATTCGTAAACCCTAAACCCTAAATCTTAAACCCCAAATCCTAAACCTAAATCCTAAACCCTAAATCCTAAACTACATCCTAAAACCTTAACCCTAAACCCTAAGTCCTAAAACCTAAATCCTACACCCTAAATCCTAAACCTTAAATCCTAAACTACATCCTAAAACCTTAACCCTAAACCCTAAGTCCTAAAACCTAAACCCTGATCTCAGTCATATTCATACGTTACATCATGGGCAGGGTTGGGGCTTTAGGAAACTCCATGGGCTCTATCCAGTTAAGATGGCATCCTTGAGGCTTCCAGGGTTTTAGGGTTTGGGGTGCAGGGAGTGTAGGATTTAGAGGGTTTGGGGCTGAGTGTCTAGGGGGTTTGGGGTTTAGGAGGTTTAGGGTGTTCGAGTGGGTGTCTGGTTGCTGTGGTTTCACCGGCAGGATGAGAGGAAGTCCGTCCACAGATTTCCGAAACGCTTTGAGTTTGGCCTCTTACTTGGATCTACATTAGAGCCCTAGACCCTAAAGCCTAAATGGTAGTTTCCATTTTATTTTCCATTATCCCAATATAGCCCCAATATAATTGCTTGCTTCCAGTAGTTGGCCACGGACCTCCTTTAAGAGCCGAGATGTGCAAAGTAACTCCTGCTCCTCGTACCTGCAGAACCTTCGCCTAACCATGTCCCATGCTGAACCCTAGGTTACCCCAAAGGTCCATGTAGCTATATGGGGTATACTTGGGCCTTAAAGTAGGTATATGGGAACCCCTTTGGGCCCTAAGTATATCCCATATACCCTACATGGACCCTTAGGCCCCAGATCTCAGAGCTTGAGACTTAAGTTGCACCTGCCAGCAGTAGGGTTCCTATGTGAGCTATAGTCTAAACTCCTTAAAGGGGGACTATATAGGGGATTATATAGGGGACTACTATAGGGTATATTAAGGGGGATACTAGGAGTTTAGACTATGGTTCATGTGACCCAAGTACGGGGTCTAAGGACCTTTGAGAAAGAACCCACATTTTTCTGCCACAAGCTCCCTTTGCCAACCTGAGACCCTAAATCCTAAACCCTAAGCGTTTGACCCTAAATCCCAAACCGTAAAACCCAAACCGCAAACCCTAACCCCAAACCCTAACCCAAAGGGTCCATGTAGCTATATGGGGTATACTTGGGCCTTAAAGTAGGTATATGGGAATCCCTTTGAGCCCTAAGTATATACCATATACCTACATGGACCCTTTGGGTAAACCCCTCACCCTACACCCTCAAGCGCAGGTTTGCCGTGGCGCGCACGCCAACCCTTTGGGATGTGTCGAAGGAAGCGGCGAGCCTGCAGCGGGTTTAGGGTTTAGGGTTTAGGGCTTAGGAGTAGGACACCAGATTGTTACAGCATCGGTACCCTTATGGAGAGCTTGTAAAGAGGATTCAAAGGTTCTAGGTTTTTTTGCCGGCTGGTTTTAATATGTTAGGATGAATTCTGAAGTCTCATGTAGGAGAAGAAGGTTTCTTATCATGCTAGAAGTTCAGGCATTGGACTTAGACTGTTCTTGCTCGGAGCTACGGACTTCCTGCGCAATTACCTTACAGCCTAAAACCCGAAACCAGTATGTAGGCCAAGAGATGGCAATCTTGATTTCGTAGCCGAGAGTTGGGGTTTCGGTCAAACCCCAACTCGAAGCTTCCAACAGCTCAAAATACTCTAGGGTTTAGGGTTGAAATCTTCCATGTTGCATTCGGTAGTCCGTGATGTCCTTGCAATTTTCCCGTATCAGCTTACGGTCGAAACATTAGGGCGACCAAGGCAAAGGCACGACTAAGAGTGGATGTAGAGGTCCCTCTTGTAGGGTAGCACAGTCCGTAATATGTTCCTGTCAGGAACCCATGTCCAAAATATGTGTGAAATATTGATTGTAGTTCATATATACCCCTACAATGTACCTAGAATACTGGACTCCTATAGTTCCAAGGCCAGCTGGACCTGACCGTGCTCAGTGACATCAACGGCCTTACAACCCCGACATCCGAATTGTCTAATCTTACTGGCGCTTATTGCAGCGTCAAAGAGGGAATTCCTATAGCCGTCTCTTTCAGCATGTCCATGTGAGCCTCCGTGGAGGTGTTTGAATTCTCTCCCTGAAGCCCTACATAGCACCTGTTCGCATCACCGCGGCCGTCATTGCTGCTGCCACCAGCGCCCTACCCAGACCATGGCCGTGATTTTTTAGCTAGTAGCACCTGCCATGCGTCTGCGTTTTTCCGTTCCGGCGCAAATCCGTGCTGCTGAGAGCTGCCCTCGCAAGCCAAGCCAGACCCCGAAAATCGATCGAGAGCTCTTCAAGCTGCTGCGCCATCCACCCGAACTGCCGTCACTTCCAGCATTCTTGAGTGATAAGGAGATACGCATTCGGGCCGGGTACAGCAAGGTGATTGAACAGCCTGAGCAGCACGCTGCGCTCTGGAGCAAGAAATGTCACTTCCAGGGAAAGTCTTTGCACTTGGACGTATCGGTTGATGGTGATCCGACGGCCTCGCAAGATTTTGTTTCAGGAGCACTGCCCAAGGAGTTCAAATCTTGGGTGGCCTCTGATGGAGCTCTGGAGGTCAGCAGCTACGGCAAGATGTGGGGTTTGAAAACATGTTTGCAGCTCTCAAAGGCCGGTGCTGGGAGCGCGAGCATGGTGAAAGCAGAAATTCTGCACGGGATCGCATCACAAGGTGTTCTGGCTACAGTTGGTGGAGTTTACGTTGCAGGTTCTGTTGCAAGTGGCGGAGGTCTTGCTGTGTTTGGCTCGGCGGCAGGGCTGGTAGGCGAGGTAGCCACCAGTTCTGCTCTGGGTGAGGTGGTGGCAGGTTCTTTTACTGCCATAGAGACAGCCTGTCAGGCAGCTGCCCTTGAGATGCTTGCGGCAGACTTCGCCATGACTGCAGCAGTCTCACTTGTGTCAGAGGCACTTGCAGTGGAAGTTACAATCACAGCAGCTGAGGGGATGCTTGCAACATTCACGGCTGGATTGTCATATGCACTGATGCCGGTCCGCTTCGCCTTTGTTGCTCGCAAAATGCTGCAACTCAAGGAGGCACATGAGGCCAAAAAAAAGGAGTGGGCTGATCAGCAGATGCGCAAGAAAGAAATGGATAGGTATAGCCGGGAGATGCAGAGGTACTCGGCAGAACTTGAGAAATATTTCCAAGCGCTGTCAAACTACAAGAATGCCCTGGACTATTGTGACCTTGTCCAGCGGACTCAGATGTCAGTCTCATGGGTTGGCACAGAATTTTGAAGTGATCTGATGATCGCTGGTTGCAGACTCCATTTTAGCAGAGTGGCATTTCTAAGCTGCTTGCCGGGTAGTTAGTTGTAGTTCTGCAGTATGCCTGAAGTAATGCAGAGTTGAAAAACCCGTCGTCAACTTCCGCGAGGGGATTGAACAGAAGGAAATGCATGGATTTAAGAAATCCTATTTATGGAGCTGCATGGACTCTTTGGTCAACTGAATCCCCAGTGCTCGCTTTAGTCTTTTTTTGGACGGGACAGCTGATTCAAGATTTCAGGGGCGAGATCCTTGAAGGCCTGCTTCTTTTCCCTTGCAACAGCCCTTGTGCAAGCAACCTTTTTAAGCTTTACCTTGGGGTCCATGTGGAATAATGGCCAGTACTCTTGCGGATCCGTGTAGCCGTGCATTTTACAAACAAAGCCCAGGCCTGCGAACGACCGCGAACAAGTTCCACATGACTTCCGTGATTTTAAACTCTGGCTTCGACGCAACCCGGCCTTTGACTGGCGTTTACTGGGTTGCTGTTAAGGAACTTAAATTAAGTTACCATAATGGGTATATATATAGTAAATAATGGGGTTTCCCCAATATAGTAACTTAATTTAAGTTCCTTAACAGCAACCCAGTTTAGGGTTTGTTGGGGTGCCTATAGAATCAGAACAGCGCATTGGGGGTACATTATGCTATGTTCATGTATAAGCGTTGGACATGAAGAGTATGTAGGAATGACATTGAAAGGTTTCTGAGGCTTTCACATTGGTCTGATGGTTTCTGCAACAAATAGAAACTTCATTTGCGCAGGCCCCTCCCCAGCGTCCAACCTAAAACGTTTCGCGGAGACCTTTTTGCTGTGATCTCGGAGGTTCTCTATTTGGACTTCGATGTGGTTCTGATGCAGGACTTTGGTTTGGGAAACTTGTTAGCTGGGAGTTTGCTTACAGGGTCCTCAAGGGCAGTCCACTGGCGTTGGTCAACCAGTAATCCCCAATACTCCATGATTCTCCATGGTACTCCCCAAAGCTTCCTGAGGTTCTCTAGGACCTGCACCCTGTAAGTCCGCCCCCTCAAGTACCTTCCAATTTGCTGTTTGAGGCATAAGCCAGAATGATTACGACGTGTCCTTTTATGCAGCAAGCCACCCACGAGGTTGGAGAGAAGCACCCATTTCATATACTCGATGGTGCCTTGCTGTTTCTGTGTTGATGGGAGGGCCAATGATTGGACTCTCAACTCTGAGCCCTATGCCCTAAACACTTTGATTTGGGGTTATATCAGGGTTATATTGGGGTTATATCGGGATAATGGAAAATGAAATGGAAACTACTATAGTATAATGGAGTTTAGGGTTATATTGGGGTAGTATTGGAATAATGGAAAAGAAAATGGAGACTACTATAGTATATTAATCCCAGTCGTTTTATAAGTGATCTCCTCCTTCCACTTGGGAATTGCCGTGAACACGGGGCTCCAATACAGACCCCAAAATACTATAATCCTTATTTTTGGGAGCCCCAAAATGGTACCCCTAATTTTGGATCCTTTCTGTTTGTATTCCAGTGGCTCAGTTTCGCTGCATTTCCGGTTTCGAGCCTGATACGGGGACTTATCAGATCGGGGTAGTTAGGGTTCAGAGCCTATTGGGACGCTCCCGCGTTGTCGTTACAATATTCCTACACTGGCTTCTCCCGGAGTGTGGTATCAATCAAACTTTCCGTTCAATCTTTCTAGTAGATGTCGTGGCAAAGCAGCAAAGATCCTAGTGTAGTTCTTGCAGACACTTTTTGGGGACGGTGGCATTGTGGCGTACTAGTCGCAGCACGCCCAGGCAAAATGCAGACACCCGGAAACTTCTGCTATTGCTGCCAAAAATCCCTAATTCAAAGCTCCAGTTCTCGCTACATATAGCCCCTAATATCCCATGGGGCAATATACCATAATATACCAAAAAATACCATAATATACTATAATATACAATAATATGCCATAATATGCCTGAAACCGCGGAGCCCCCAAACCCTGAGCCCTAACACTTTCAGCGCAGGATCCGCTGCCACACATCTTGCGCCATGCGGAAGAGGCACTTTGTCATCTCTGCTTTTGGTAGGACCCCCCACCCTGTAATAGTGGTATACTAGGAATGTAAGAGGACACGAATATCATCCTTATTATCCCCTATAGTCACTATTACTGGGTGGGGGTCCACCTAAGCTCTGCTTTTCGTAATGAGTTGGGATTCCAATACGGCGTGAGATTCTTTCTCCATAGATGTGTGATTTCGTTGTTAGCGGTGTTTCCATGTTTGGGTCTAGCATCAAGAAGAAACATGCCCCTCCATTTTGTCAAACTGTCGGCTCTAGTTTTGATTTAGCCAGAGGGAAGAGGATGTTTGATAAGGGCAGGAGGACAGTTGATAACTTTACAGATACGGCTCATGAAGCGTCCCAGAACCGCTCATGATTCAGAATTCCGTATGGTCTGTGTATCCGTATCCGCTATACGGATCTCGAGTATGTACTGTGCGGGGGAAACAAAGTCGTGCGTTAGGGAATCCAAGCCCTAAACCCCTCCCCCCATCTGCTCAGTGTCTTCATTTGATCTGCCTTAAGGGGTCCTCGAATCCCGACAAGCGTCGTACACTAATCCCCGGGCACTAACATGACATCAGACTTTAAGCCCCACTTGAGCCAGCCTAGATTCGTGAACCCTCAATCCTAAATCCTGTCCCCACCCCCTACACCCCAAACTGCCTGGGGGTTAGTAGGGAATAAGAGAATACTATATATAAGCATTGAATATATGAAAGATTTAACTCTATAGGAGTTCTACACCCAAAGTAAACCTTGGGTACTGCCCCCACTCAGTAATAACAGTTGGATATTAATTATAACATGGTTATATATGGCCCTTAATAGGACACCAAATATAGACTGTTACTGGGTGGGGGCAGCACCCAAAGTAAACCTAAATCTTGACCCGCACCCCCCAGGGAGAAATATCGCCTGGGCAGGCAGAGCTTCTTCTGACCCGAGACTTCGGTGGCGAGTGCATCAACATCGGAGTGAACTGCTGCATTATACTACATTCAAATAATGTTAATAGAGTGCTATAGTACTATGGTAGTACATTACTACTGTTCTGGGTACTGCAGTTTCATACCATTTTACTCTAGCACTAGATTAATATAGCACTGTGCTATGCAAATGGGATCCGAAGCTAATCAGGAAGAGGTATCCGTTGGGAAGGACTGCAGGGGCTTTTGTCAAAGACTTGGAAGGATCAAGGCTATGGGTCCAAGTACCCAATAAATAGGTACTTGGGTTTTGGTATTAGGGAATATAGTACAGGTGTTGGGTAAGTATATGATTATTAGGTACTTGGACCCTGAGGATTAGGGAATCAGACGCTTGCCTTGGAATGGTTCACTTGGGTAGGACGTTCCCGTGTAGAGCACGTGCGAGGCGAGGGATGGCATAGCACGGCAGTGTGGCGGAGCCGACCCACAGAATCTGTAGTGCGATCCTGCAATTGCAGAAGGAAGCTATGAATCTGACCTATAGCCTATATCCGTATCTCTCTGCGGTTTGGGGGCATTAGTTGATTAGTCGCACATGAATCTTAGCCGACATTTAGGTCGTCTACATGAAGTCGCACCCCGACAGCGCGCTCTTCATCCAGGAGACGGCCACCTTAAAGCAGGGATCCAGCTGTAACACTTGGGCCATGGCAGTTTCAGCCTTGAGGGGCCCTGGGGTCATGTCTGGGCTGAAGCTACTGGTATTTGTTTCCTTACATGCCCATGAAAGATTAGTTTTTCTTCCTAGCCTAATGGGCATGTATATGTGGTATATGTGTAGGCAGGAACCCCTAGAATCCTTTGCAATTGGATAGGGGTGGAGCAGGGTAGGGGTGGCTGGACCCCAAACAGAATATTCAAGCAGCCATGGTGTCCCGAGAAGTTGTGCAAAAGGGCCCGACGAAGATGACTGAGGACTGAGAAATTCCATTCACCGCGTTTACAGCCCCTGCGTCTGGCACATGCCAGCTTTCCTGCCAAGTGAGCTATAGTCTAAAGTCCTCAAAGGGGTTGTATAGGGGAGTACTATAGGGGTTATTAGGGGAGATACTAGGAGTTTAGACTATGGCTCAAGTAGCTGCACACCAGTAGACTCAAACCTCACGACGATCCTCAGCTGCTTTTCTGAAAGTGGCTCTGTAATTGAGTCTTATAATTCCTCATGTAGTTCCTTTTCTGGTGGTGGATTATAATCCCTCACCACAAAGCCATAACAAACCCAAAAAGAGCAGATGAGTGAAGAGCGCCCAGGGTCTCATACTACACCCCAAGTTCTTCCTACTAGCTGTGGAGGTGGAGTATGTTTTTTTGGCGCTTAGGGTTTAGAGTTTAGGGTTTAGGGTTTACAGTTTTGGGTTTTGGGTTTTGGTTGGGGTCATTTCATCACTAAATTTCAGTAATATGTTCTCAACAAATCTACGCAGGGCTTGCAGGTTACAACAATCAGGCTGTGGAGTAGGTCAGCCCGCCCTACCCCCTGAACCCTAGACCGTAAATACTACGGTAGTTTCATCTTCTTTTCTATCATTAATCTCCCCCTTACCCTACACCCTAAACCTTAAACCCTAAACCCTACACTACACCACACCCCAAACCTTAAACCCTAGCTGCCCTAGCTTCATCCTCTTCAACACCTCCAGGATGCTAAAAGCAAAGAACAGCAGAAGAATATTAGTCTAAGCTCCTTAGAGGCGCTTATATAGGAGAGTAGAAAGGGGAGTAGTAGGGCTTATATAGGAGAGTATATAGGGGAGTATTTTAGAGATTATTGAGGGGGATACGAGTTTAGACTGTAGCTGAATTATATCTGCCTGTAGTGACACTGGAGGCAAACATGGAAACTACTGTGTAAGGGTTTAGGGTCTTGGGATAGTATCCCCAATACTGGAGAATCAAATGGACAAGACAATGGACATGACATGGAGACTGAGAATTTATGAAGATATCTGTGTCGGGATAAGCAGCCCTCAAAACAGGATTCTGACAGCACTAGTGAGTCGATGCACCTGGAAACGTAGATCTGATTGTATGGATACTTTGGAAGAAAGAGGGCACGGGCCTGTAAGCTATCTTGCAGCCTGGCAGGAGCTCATTCGCTGGCTCTGGCACCATCCGTATGAGTTCTGCCAAAAAGCGTTGCTGGGCCTTTATGGAGAAGATCACACTGGCATCCCAGCGCCCTGAAGAATCAGTGATAGGGCCATAGACTCACTGGAAAATCCTGGCTCCAGATCCTTGGGTCGTGCTTTGAAGAGTTCTCCCGTGTGCAGACTCGCATTCAGTCAGCCGTGAGTCTGCAAGGCGCCTGGTGGTCTGTAGCTCTTTGGAAGGTTTGTGTTAGCTAAGGGGGCTTACGGCTGGCTGTTGTGAAGCAAGTTGCAAAACCCCTAAACCCTAAACCCTAATCCACAGCCATACTCTTGATGCGTTTGACCTAGCTCCGAGGTTTGCTGGCATGATGGGCCTTGAGGCGCACGGCTGTAAAACAAGGTTTCAGAGGGCTCACTAAGGTTCGGTGCGGGAAGTGTGCAGAGTTCAGCATTTGGCATGTGTTGGCCTTGCAAGTCACAGCTCAGGGTTTAAGATTTGCATACAGGTTTTGTGAAAGCGGTTCCTATGGGATTATCTAGGCGGATGTTACCCAAATAACGGAGAATCAAGCGGGAAATAGAATGGACCTTGCAATGGAAAGGTAAGGCTTCAGGCTTTCCAGTCTGCTGGTGTTGGCTGTACCATTTAGTAATTTCTTTGTGCCAGTGGGATATGAGATGTGGAGGGAGTCAGGTAATGTTTTGGTAGGGATCTTTAAAAGGAACAAGGCGCTGGTTTTACTGGTGGCCTCCGTAATTTCTGTCTTATTACTGTGCATAAGGCTCACCTGGTTTACCATGAGAACCCAATGATCCCCGTATATCCCTGGGGTGCTTGAGGTGTCCCTGTTTTGAGGAACACCCACATCTATGACGTCCAAGGTCTTGTCTAGGAGCTGGGTGCTGTTCGTGCGCCTCCAAGTCTTAACCGTGAGGGACCCGTGCGGTGCTTGTCCGGAACACACATTCGGCCCAAGCTCTTTGAGCTGCAGCCTTGAACCCTGGCTGAAAGGGTTCCCATGTTATCTAGTTCAAATGGTGATACTTGGAGGGTGAGGGGGAAATCGTAAGTAGGTTGATAAGGGAGCTGGCTATAAGGTTTATTAAGCTACTTACTAAGTCCCCCTGACCCTCCAGGTCGTCCGTAGAGATTCTTCTCAAGCTCTGTGCCCGTAACCAGTGATCGGAAACTTGAAGCTTCAGAGAGCGGTAGCCAGCCCGAACCGCCTCACGCTTCCGGGCGGGGATTCGAGGCCCTTGACCCCAAGGGCCCCTCAGCCCTATAGCCCCCCTGAAGTAGATAGAATATGGCTTTGGGTATGTTATAATAAGATCCCCATGTACCCCATATTCTATCTACTTAAGGGGGACTACACGTTAAGCCCTAAAACCTGATTCTAACGAAAACCTGAAGTCCGGAAGGATGTCAACTGGAACGAGTTCTATGGAAATCCCGTCGGCACCGTGCCTCGATGGGCAACTTGGACGCATGTAAGCCGCATAGCGTTTGGGGTTTGCTCTTCTGCACGTTCCCAGGGTTTGCACTCCTTGGTAAGGGTCTTTTGGCTCTGGCCATAACAGAACTTCAGCACTGTGGGAATCACGAGAGTCACATGCATATTGTTTCTCCTAGTTGGCTGCCTTTTCCTGATTTTTCAGCCTCCTCTTGCCCAAAGCCTGCATGCAATGATCATATGCAGAGAAAGTGCCAACGGCAAATTCATCCCACTTCATCCCCGTACCATGACCTCCATGACTTGAGCTTCAGGACAACCTGCACAGAAACCACGTTCTTCGTGACCCCACGCCCATCGTTTCCAGACAGGAGGTGTTCCCAGACGGCATGACGTGATAGAATGTAACCTGTGTAGGTGGCGTAAGCAAACTAAACTGTATGGAGATCAGGGTATCATCCCATTGACTGTCAACAAGCCCCACCCCCATCCCTGATCCTGCACCTTGTAGCAACTTTCTTTCCAGTTATTCCCAAACAATGTGCAGAATAACGGCCCAAAGCACATATACAGTAAAACGACCATTGTTCTACAAATCTGGGGGCCCAGGTAGGATTTAATCCCTTCACCCTAATACACCCTAATATTACCACCCCCGCTAATATTAAAAATTCCCTTCTTGTATTATTATTGTACATTGGGAGTATTTAATGTTAGGGAAGGTGGGGGGGATGTAATATTAGGGGGAGAACATTAAACCTAAACCCTAAACCCTAAACTTTCAACCCTAAACACTAAACTTTGAACCCTAAAGCCTAAACTTTGAACCCTAAGCCCTAAACCCTAAACTCTAAACCCTAAACTCTCAACCCTAAACTCTACACCCTAAACTCTAAACTATTCAAGCGGCAAGGCATTCCTAGACTCGGTGAACAGCTTCGCAACGAGCTTCTTGGCAGCTGAAGGGAGTTCCTCAAGCAGCCCTGTTTTTGTCCTCAGGAATGGCGGTATGTACTGAAGTGTAGAGGTTTTAAATCTCAGGGTTTGGGGTTTAGGGTTCAGGGTTGTTGGGTGGGGTTTGGGTCTCAGGGGTTAAGGTTTAGGGCTTAGGGTTACCAATAGAACAAAATCATATTGGTATCTATTACAGGACTTAATTCAAAATCATACATCCTTGGCCTTGTGGAGATGTCAATCGATGTTTATGAAGATGTCTACGTTTTACTCCTTCTACACTCATGGTAGACTGCATAGACCTAGAACTTTAGAATTTTTCAGGGTAGACAGGATAGGACCCATGCCTCCTCCTTTGATAACATGAGCAGTTGTCAACGTTGACTTGTGCTTCGTGGTTGTTGTCTGTGTGCGGCGCCGAATAATGCCCAACAGGGAGCTCCGAAAGGAGGGAGTTGAGTAGTAGGACGGCAAGATCCTTGCATACGAAAGGTCGGTTTTGGGCGTATTCCTTCATTCTAAATTGGAGCCCCTAACTTTGGAAAACTAGGACCTTGGCATGTTCATGTGTGAGGCCTCACATTGCTTGTACAGATTCTGGCTTTGCTCCCGGTTGGTAATGGAGTGTCATGCTGCATGCGCAAGACAGCCTGATCTTTCAAACAAGATTGTAAAGAGGACAGGCTTGAAAACGCTTGAGGTCAAACCTGAAGCCCTCAGTTCAGCCACAGGTTTTGAGCGCGTCCATGATTCAGATTCCTGCAAACCCTACAGACTCTATTACTCTAAAACTCAGCAAGCTTCCCGCTGCGGATGCATCAAGGCACCGTCTACGATGCCACTCAGCAAGGTTGGACAGGCGGGGCGAAGACCTTAATCCCTACCAGGAAAGGGTTTAGGGTTTAGGCCTTAGGCTGCATGTGACATGTTTTTAAGCTTATGGTCCTTTTGGGGTATTTTGGGGTACCCCGAATATGGGGCTCTGCTGAGGACCCGACAAAAGACCATGTTTTTCCCAACCCCGCATGTATACCTGTAGCTTTGCCTAGGCTGAGGTAGATAGGGAGTACAGAGGACATGGGCAAGTGACAGCAACTAGCCGTCACAATCGGACATGGCATTTATATGAAAGTGTCCTTTAGGTTCAGGCTTTTGAAGTTCAGGCGAACCTCCCAAAATATGTGCGGCAGAAGGGCCATGCTAGCTGAAGCTTGCACCAGGTGACATGGAGAAGATTGTGATTTACCACTTCCTAGACGGGCTTGGTGGTGTGGATCCAGAAATCGCAGCCCCTTGCTGACCAATGGTGCTGTAGGCCCTAGCCCTGACCCTAAACCGTGGGTCCTGCATGTCGATGAGCAGCAGCTGAAACAGATCGTTGGAGTTCCTTTCAGGGCAGTACTTCATTTTCTTACGTTACATGTTTCACAGCTGTACCGCCAAAATATCTTCGGCAATGATTCAACGACAAAGTGCACAGGCATTATTTCAGATTTGGGTTGCTCGCAGGAGAGCTTTTGATGGGGTATCACAGATTCGCGAAGTTCTTTCAGAAGGTGCTAGAGAATTGGCGGTGATAATTCTTGGCTTGCGCGTCGGAAGCTATCTAAACTCATTGGCGCAGAGTTTGATATGTGAGGGGGGATTTTAAGGGCTTTTGGTGAGTGTATCTAGTGTTCCTAAAGAAATATTGGTGAGAGCATGTGTTTTGTTTCCAGTTTGGACGACCGTGATTTTTTAATTTCGACCATGTATGAGGGAGGAAAGACCGCTATTGCGGACATTCAGATTTATTGTTCAAGGCATGGTCTTCTCGATTAATAGGAGTTTAATGGGCATGCCCAAGAATATAGGGGAATGTCATAGGAATGCACCTACTAGGGCCTTACCGGGGTCCTTCATTATATTCCCGTGATATATTCCCACTCTATTTTTGAGGTTCCCACTCTTTGGGGTCCCCCTTAAACTGCTTCTACCGATGGCTTTTCATCCCTGACCCATCCTGATCCCCCAAAAAGGTATCCCTGATTTGGGGATTCCCTGTCCACCATTGCATGCAGCAAAGGCTTTTAGAGCCCTGGTTATCATTTTAGTTGTCTGCTTTGCTTCACTGCACACACGTGTAGATTTCACCAGGAATTGGTGGAGGGTCTTGAAGCCTAGAAGCCTGAACCCTAAATCCTCAACCCTCAACCCCCTCATCCTAAACCCTCATCCTAAACCCTCATCCTAAACCCTAAACCCTACAAACCAGAAATCCTAAACCCTGAGCGGTAAGCTCTACTCTTTCGGCAGGGCTTCAAGGTAACCTGCGGTTGGTTTCAGGGGACATTCCTACATGCAAGGTGTGCCATAGCTCAGACTCCGTCCATTCCCTGCATGCGCACTGAGTATATAATGCTTCGAGAGAGACATCATACCCTAAACCCTAAACCCATGCAGCCCTCTTTATTCTTTGGGTATTCCCCGGTTTGATCAGTTTTCTTCTGTTTGGCCTGCACTTGTGGTCAAAGGTGACCGGCGAGTACATGGATCTGCCGGGCACTTACCTCACTGATGCTTTGCAGTTCTGCCTTGTAGGTGGTTCAATCTGCGAGCTTAGGAGTTCAGGTTCAGGATCTTCGAGGTAGCGCGAAATCTAGGAAGAAGACAATTTAGTCGCACCAGTGCTAAGAGGCACCGTGCTTCAAATGAGAAATCACGCTTAGTTGTAATTGAGCTAAGCATATGCAAGGAAAGGTGAACGAGTCGTGAAACGGAGGTAAACCTCCAAACAAGACTTCTTGCGACATTCCGGCAGGGTTCGAAGCTGCGGAAGCCAGGAGTTCGCTTAGTTCCCCACATCTTATCAATTTTTGCCTTGCTCTAGTACACCCGGTATACCTGGCATTCTTTATCTCATACGCATGCCCGCCACAAGCCTCAAACCGTGCACAACGTTCGAGGCTTCCTTTGTTAACAAGCTGACAGGTTCGCCCTCTTCTACCAGAACCCATCGCTCGACTTGGAGGTGTGGTGCTGTATCCCCAAACGTACAAATTATTCGAACAGGAGATACCGAGAGCTTTTATAATAACGAGACATGTGGAAGGAGTTTTGGGAGAAGGCTTCTCACGTAGGTAAATTGGTTTCGGGCTTGGTCGTATGGCACCTAAGATTGATTCTTGCAAGTTCTTCTGGGATTGTGCGCGGGAGAGAGAGGTTTTGGAGAGGGAGAGAGGTTTTGTAGCACGTAGGGACATCAATTTGTGCGTGAGTCGTGCTCGCAAGGAAACCATCCAGACTCGCTTGTGGACTCCCAGAGGGCAAGGATAAGATGAGCCTCATGCCAGCTAAGCGGATGCTCACCCAAAGCTTTCAAGAAGCACTGAACTTGAAGTCCCGTGCTCTGATGTCTGCCTGCAGGATATCCGGACGCCGCTCTATGAGCAGGCAGGAGCATGATGGCAAGGGCTCCGGCATCAGGGATGAAGGTCTATGGGAGCGTGGATCCAGGGTCGGAAAGCGAAAGCTGGCTGGTATGAAGCTGTTCCTGGTCTTAGCAAAACTCAGGTGCGTCTATAATGATGCTGGTTTCGTAGGGCTTTCATGAGATCCAGCTGAGTTTTTTCAGATAGTCGCGTTTCCGTTCTAACAATACACGCGCAGGCTCACGTTGCAAAGGGTCTCACACTAAAAGCTACGATGCGGTGAGGGCCCATACTAGAAGGCAGCTACAGACAATATTCATTCTAATCTCTTAAGCTACTGGGACATATTGAGACCTATCCTGGCCAATTCTACGTTGCGGCAGGCTTCATCTTTTTCAATGTTCACAGTGTAGGTGGTTGCTTCTCCTCTTGGATTGCTAACCACCTTTAAACAGGAACGCTGCAAAGCCGCCAAAACCTTGTTCTACCTGATGCGTAGCACCCTAAACCCTAAACCCTATATGATCCCCAACCACAGTCCTAGAATTCATTCTCTCATCCTAACCTTCATTCCCAGGACCCCAATCTCGAAGCCGTCCTAGACTTGGGTTTAGTTCGGCTACGAGAACTTAAACTTAAACCCCTAAGGCCCCTACACCTCTAGTCCCTTTCAGAAGCGTATGTACTCATGTATTTGTATTCTAGTACAACCTTATAAGGAATTACTGTACTGTCTTTGATATAGGTCTGGGGGCTTACAGCTACAGACCCTAAACTCTAACTCCTAAACTCCAAGCCCGCAACAGGATGAGAAAATTCGGAAGCAGCTGCTCTTCACCAGGCAACCTGAGCCCCCAGCCGTGCTCCAGGCCTTTCCTGGGTTGCTGTTGGGGAACTCAGTTCAAGTTACTGAATAATTATATGATGGGTACATGGGCTTAGAGTTTAGGGATATAGGGCACATAGGGTATATGCGGTATGTTGGGTATATAGGGTGTATAAATAGGGTACATAGGGTATGTAGGGTACATAGGATACATAGGGTACATAGGGTATATAGGGTGTAAAGGTTATGTAGGGCTCCCGTCCTTTACGAATGGTTTTTGTAATGAAGCTCATGGGTCGTGACTGGGGTTTTTACAGTAGGGTTTGGAATTGGGATCGCAGAGGCCCATGGTTAAACAATCATAGAGTCGAGGCCCAGGGCTTTCGGTTTATGATTTGGGGTTTAGGGTTCAGGGTTTAGGGTTTAGGGGTTTAGGGGTTTAGGGGTTTAGGGCTTAGGGTTCAGGGCAGTGAAAATGAGGCTAACAGGTGCACAGGTTCTGTAGCCATCACTCACCTTCTCGCGAGCCCTAAGCAAAAATACCAGTGAGCTCAAGTCGGTGACCAAATGTAACAGTCACTAAATGGGGGTTTCCTATAATTGGGGGTACCTTATTGGGGGTCCCCATAATAAGGATTATAGTATTTTGAGGTCTATATTGGGGTCCCCGCATTTTGGGAAACTACCAAATAATAAAGGCCTTATCATGGAAACCCTCCTTAAGGGAGGCCTCAGTTTTTTTCAAACTCCCGACAAATCTAACGCTCCAAACCCTAAAACCCCAAATCCTAAACCGTAACATTTCTTTCCCATTGTCCCAATATATCCCCATCAATTACCCCTTATCCCTAACCCTGAGCTCTAATCCCTAAATAGTAGCTTCGATTTTCTTTTCCATTATCCCAATATATACCCAATCCCCCTGCTACCTAAACCCTAAACCCTAAACCCCCAAGCCTAAACCCTAAACCCCAAGCCCTAAACCCTAAACCCCGAACCCTAAACCCCAAACCCTAAACCCAACATATCCACAATGCCCCTAACTCCCCTTGCAGCCTCTCGGCCAGGCCTGCGGCCACTACGAGGAATCTGGGCTGCTGTTAAGGAACTTAATTTAAGCTACATTATTCCCCTATAGTGCTGTTAAGGGGTATAATATAGGGTTTATGGATTAGGGATATTATCCCCTATAATGGAGAATCAAATGGAACATGAAATGGAAACTGGGGGAATCTAGGGGCTTAAGGAACTTAATAGAAGTTACTATAATGCGGGTCTTTCGGGGGTGATATAGGGTTTAGGGTTAGGAACCTTAATTTCAGTTACTAGATTGGGGTGAACCATTTTAATTACCACATATGCCCATTATGGTAACTGAGTTTTAAGTTCCTTAACAGCAACCCAGATAATCCCAGTATAACCCTAATATATACCCTACTACAATGTAGTTGTTTCCATTTTATTTTCCATTCTCCCAATATAACCCCAATTTTAAGTTCCTTAACAGCAACCCAGGAATCCGCCTACCCTGTCTCCTGGCTGCACTCCGGACCTAGCAGACACCCAGGGGGCCCCAATATCACTGAATTAAGGACTATAACTTAGATCATGGCAGGGTATCCTAATGTCAGTGGAAGTAGTTTCCGTAGTTAAGGGGTGTTGGGCTTTGTGGACATGTACTTTTTTGCGTACTTTGCAAAAAGGGTGGATCCTTCTTGGTCAGGGTACGCAAGAAATCTGGGAGTTTCTCAACACAACTAGTAAGTCCCCAAGTGTGTCTCTTATGATCCTTGTGTATTCCTTCATGTATCCTTGGGATCACTACATGCTAGCCATGTGCGAAACAAAGCTCCCATTTGTTTTGGAAAGACGTTCTGAGGCATCTTGTTTGGCAACTACGCTACGCTTAGGCCCCTGCGTACCCTAACTAGATCACTTTCAAGGGGTACCTGGAGTTCGCATTGAGTGCTTGCATGCGTGTACCTTCAGTGTGATCAGGCAGGTTGTCCATCAGGCATTGGTTTTCAATTGGAGCATAGAACCGAAACGAATCAATGAGCACTTGGTGATCAACCTCCCTCTCCACATGGCAACATTTGGGCGGACAACGAGCCAATCTTGACGTGGTGCGCCGTGCATGTTTTTTGGGAAGCATGCAGTGTGGAGTGTATGTTGCCAGTGATCCTTGTCAGAAAGAAGCTGTGAGTTTCAAAGGCTCTTGCTTGAATTTGCGTAGCCAGTTGGATCAAGGTTGAGCTAGTTGAGCTAGCGGGTAGCTTGCCGCCATGACAGACCCGCTCTTGGATGCTTTCCGCAATCAGCTCAGGCACTCCGACCTTGCAGCCACCAGGCTGAAGACCGAGGCGCCAGTTTCCCAAAGTTCACGGGTCCCCGAATTGTGAAAATGAGTTCGGGTAACGGGAGGTTATATACAGGTCCTGAATCTTGATCAATGTGCAGGTGAATTTTCTGAAGCGGCAGATTGAGCTCACTTGTTCGAGCCCCGACGAGGAGAGAATGGAGCTCAAGGACAAGCTTGAGTTTATCAACGGAGTCATCGAGATGTATAAGAAGACTGAGCAGTTGTACAAGATGAAAGAGTTGGCCATCTATCAAGAGTTCGAGACCCTGGATGAATGTCCTCGCAGAGAGGAGATGGGTAAGACGTTCACCAAAATGACTGTTCATCTCACCATGATGGAAGTTCAGATGTACAAGGTTCTTGGGGTTGAGAACTCATGGTTCTCCATGAAAATCCACGAGATCAAGCGCTGGGTCACGGAGAACCTGGAGGATGCAGCAGCTGGAGTTGGGATTCTCAGCGGAGCGCTGGCAGGGCTTTTCTGGATAGGTTATGCACTCATCGCTGAACCTATCTACTACCTTGGATTGGTGAAAGGAATGGCTGCATTACTGACCGCTGCCGCGGGCGGAGTTGCTGTAGGGGTAGTGGTCGGGAGCTTTGCGGTTCTGATTTTGTACTTCACCTGGACCGAGTCTTGCTTCACCCCGGTGACCGACAAGGCTTTGACCCACATCCAGCAAGTCAAAAGCATGGCAGCAGTTCTTGAGACAGTGCCAAATGACGCCTTCTGCCAAAAGCTTGACGAGATGGTTGCATTGTCTGACAAGGTAGTAGGCGAGCTTCCTGACCAGCCAGATCGACTTTGCTGCATCTGCCTAGAGGAAGGAAGCGGCGTCATTGCACCAGTCAGAACACCAGGATGCCAGGGTCACCATTACATGTGCCGGGATCATTGGGGTGACTACTGCAGCAGCCGCGCGGGCAGGAACATGCTTTGTCCTGTGTGTCGGACTTGACCAAGATGTCGAGAGCAATGCGATTCTTCCAAAACCTTGTGTGAGGAGATGGCAGCTGCTCCAAAGTGCGCAATGGCCTTCTTCAGGCCCACACAAGGCATCATTCCAAGACAGAGTATTCAGTTTCGGCGGAAAACAGACGCAAAAGCAGCATTTCTAGCTGGCTTGTTTTTCCTTCTGCAAGCTTGATTCAGCAAGTGTTGCCTGGTGGTCGAACACTAGCGGGTTGATCGCAGCAAATTGTGCAGTGTGTTAGACTGTTGTTCCGCTTGTGGGCATGCCTCGCATTGTTCTGTCAGCTGACAAGTATTCGTACTTGTGCCAGGTCTGCGCCGGCGACTCTTTCAACGCTGCCCCATTGGGGGGATGTTTGCCCTGTCTGTGCGCCTCGAAATGCTGGGTTGCTGGTAAGGACGTTAAACTAAGTTATCATAATATGGGTATGTGAACGGTATATACTAAGCAATAGGATTTCCTTATCATAGTAGCTTAACTTAGGCTCCTTAACAGCAATCCAGAATACGGAAGCTCTCCACCTGGTAGACTGCTGTATTGACCTGGTGTGTTTTGCCAGGTCATTGATCCGGTAAGTGCCATAGAGCCAGCATCCAATCTCATAGACTTACTAGTACAGGAATGTAGAAGCCAAAGCAATTACCAAGAGTATGGTCATAGTTTCCTTGTATGATGGGTCCGCCAAACAGGCCTCAAGGTAATTATTTAGGCCCTTGTTGGAGTGGGGTGTCGTGTGTTGCCCTTGACTTGCGTGGGCCTTGTCATAGAGACGTCTGGCGCTCCTCCAGTGCCAGCTAATTATTAACCCAGAGAGAACAAATACCCCTTAATTACGGAATATAGCTTGAATCGTATTAGGGATCCTAGTATAATTTAGGGTATACTTCTCAATTACGAGCTATTGGGCTCTCCTAAGGTTCTTGTAGCTACTCAGGTGTGGAAGCAGAAGCAGCGGCGGGCGATGGAGTCGCGGCCAGACATTCAGCCCGTGCGGTTGAAGTCTTAACAAAGTGCGGCCGAACGCTTCACCGGGCTTGTAGCTGTAGTCCAACTTCTGGATGGGCATCAATGTTTGGGACTCTGCGCTTGTTACCTTCTTCCCAGAGTGTAGCAGCAGGGTCCGTTCTCATTAGAAGCTTGAGGGTTTGACGGTAGGTTTCTAACCCAAACAGGTGCCCTGGTGTTTGCGACGCATGTGCCACGTGAGGAGAGAGAGAGAGAGAGAGAACAAGGACGCGTGATAGGGGGTGAGAGGTGTAGGTGGGTTTAATCAAGCTTCACGGTTGAGATTTTCCAAGAACCCAGATGTACTTAGAAGTGATCACTTCATCACGTGCGCAACCTTCTGGAGCCATCAGCAAACTTGCCAAAACCTTGAGTCAAACCCAGCTCTTGGAGACCCAGGCGAACGTCCAAACATTGTACCGTAGAGGCCACATACTTGCCAATACTATGATTCTACATCTCCTAGTATCCCCCTTAATGCCCCCTATAAAATGGTCCCCTATATAATCCCCTATATATACACCCTAAGGAGTTTAGACTATGGCTCACATGACTTGTGTAGTTATGGTAGAGGGTACTTCAAATCGACCTCGACGTGATCTTGGCATGTTTTCCGGGGCCTACATTGGACCTGTGATTTCCTTTCCGTGGTTGGATGTATATGGGTGGTTGTCAAAATTATGGTCTCTTTTTGGGCCCCTATTATAATACGGCACCTAATATTTAGGGTACCCAAAAAGGGACCATAATTTTGACAACCACCCATGTAGGTGACAGTTAAGGTGCGCACGCAGGCCTAAACTTTGGAAGCTAAGGTGGGGAGCGTACAGCAAAGCTGACTTTCAGCAGAAGAGTTTACTATGAGATTCAATAACCCTAAACCCCCTAAACCCTATAAACCCCCTGTACCCTTGAAGTTCATGATGAGGCATACACCGCCTGCCATTTCATGATGGGGGCATGGTTGAGGCATGTTCAACCTGCAGCCCTTTCTGCTCTTCACTTAGGAAAGGACAGACCCATTCCAGTCCTCCAGACCAGCCTACAACCTACAACCCCAACTCTCGCTGCAAACCCGAAGCCCTATAGATCCTAAGCCTGAGCCCTAAACCCGCCCTGCGCCCTGCGGGCTATTAGACCTTAAAAAGGTACTAGTCGGTTTGTCTAGGGTCTAGCTGGGAACTGCATCCTCAAAACCTGGCCATCGGATCTGAGGGCTTGACGTTCAAAGAGTTTAAGGCTTCTCCACTTGAATGAGTCCTGTGAGGATGCCAGTGCTTGCGGACCCCCAACTTGTAAAATTACCACTTAAATTGGAATTTCCAGGAATGAGCATGCTTCTTATGGGAACACCAAAAAACGGACTAAAACACCCAAATCCGCGAAGGGTATATGAGTGGTTGTCAAAATTATGGTCCTTTTTTTTTGGTTCCCTATTTCAATACGGCACCTAATAGTTAGGGTACCCAAAAAGGGACCATAATTTTGACAACCACCCATATGACTGTATTTGTATACCTAGCCCACATCTGACAGTCGTTCCCGTGTCACAGCGCTCTCCAACCCTTGATAGATCTAGAATGAATAAGAGCTCCGACCGATCCTCAACAATGCATAACAGTAGAGCAGGGTATGAAATTGGGGGCCTAGTTTCCAGATCCATTGTTAAGGGCTTCCTTCCACAGAGCGATGCGCCAGCAGCATGTGATTTCCGCGTCGGGTTTCCGATGCGTTTCAGTCAATGTTGCTGCTTCGGCGCCTGTTCCTGCAATTGGCAGTACGATGTGAATACCTGAGCTGGACTGTGTAGTTGGGTAGTTTATCATATTGGTTCCTGAGAGCTTGCATGGAGTTTTAGTTAGTTGGCTATGTAGCTTGACAGGCCGTTCGTGTTTGTGATATTCGTCTGAAACGCTTGTTGCGTAACAGCCAAGCACGTGCCAGCGGCCCAGCGATCCAACCTTCGTGTCATCAAGGGGTGTTGGGCCACAGGCGCAAGGTGGTCGGAGAATTTTGTTCTCTGCCACAGACATTCTGGGAGTAACTGCCACTGGGAAGGCGTTAACAAACCCCATACCAACGGGCCACAAGCCCAAAGCTCTCAAGCCCCCGAGGGTCTGTGAACCTCTAAACCCCGAACTCCCAATCCGGGTGAGCACCTTTGGATGGGATTATCATCCCTCCCAATTTGGAGTCAGCTTACCTTTTCCCCTTGAGTACAGCACGTTAACAGAAGAATCTAAACTTGCTATCCCAATATAACCCCAACATACTCTAGTAGTTTCCATTTTCTTTTCCATTATCCCAAGAATACAGCCTCATACTGTACTATATTATATTAGTACTCGCAAAAATAAAGCCCTGCTCAGGTGCTCTGCTAGAACTTGGGACTGCAGCTACCAGTCCCACATTTGCGCATTTGGCGAACTTGCTTCCCTTCGAGGATCCTGGTTACTCAGCTGCACCGTACTATAATGGGGTTCCAAAAATAAACCCTCTGATCTTGCTGCAAAAACATGATGGACATGTCTACCTGCAGTGAAAGAGGAGCGTATTCATCTTTCATGTCTGCTTGCGTTGCCAAACCAGCGCGAAGAGACTTCAGGAGGCTCTTAAATGAAAATTTCCAAATGCCTTGAGTATCTCTGCGCTGTCCTATTCTGAACCACTTTATAAACACCACCATATGCCGATCCTTCTGGTGGGGTCTGGTAAAACGGGAGCCCAACTTCTTGGAAATCCTAAGCCAAAATCGCCACAGTCAACCTCATACATCCGTATATGTTCCTGTGTACCCTGTAACCCCTGTTAAAGTTTCCTCAAACTTAAATACTTAAACCCCAATTTTTTGGAATTGGGCTAGGTCAGACAGTTGCCCTCGCAAGCTGGCAGCTTGCCAAGAATGTTGCCCGCGTCACTGGGCCGCAAGTTGTCTTTCTTGTTAAGAGTTCTGGGTTCAGGGTTAGTTTAGGGTCCGGGGTTTAGGGTTCAGGGTTGTGGGTTTATAGTTTAGGTTTAGTTACTTCTATGCCCTCCTCCACCCCGCCTTGAGCATCGGTAGGTTTCTGATGAGCCGGATTGCTCGAGAAGCAGTGGGGTTTGGGCTTGTGTCCGTATCTTGAACACACCCTAAACCCCAAACCCTTGGCTGAAGGTTTAGTCTGGCGGATTGTAATTTCTGCGTCGGTCCCACAACTCTGACCACAGCCTCCCATGCTTTTTTGTGGCGTTCGAATGTGTTTTTTGTAGCGAATCCCTAAGCCAGAACCCTAGACTCTTGTCAACCCCTAAATCCTAGTCTGTAAGGATCAGGGTATCGCCGTGTCCTTAAACACCGTCGAAGTCCATGGCGAGCCCCGCGTGACTTGGACTCGCCGAACATTTTCTTAGAACATCTTAGAACAATGTAGCCAATCTTTTGGGCAGGCCCCCGCACTCTGTAACAGTTGGATAACTTATTCATAATACAGATATATATATATATATCTAGCCCTTAATATGACCTCTAATATAGACTGTTACAGGGTGGGGGCAGCACCCAAGCAATAATTGTTGGAGACGTGTTCTGCAAAGTCATAAAAGGGGTGGAAGGGGATTCTCCTAATTCTGCCCCAGGACAAGAACTTTGGGGTTTTCAGGTTTTAGGTTTCTCAGTTTGATTGACCTATGGTGCTTCCCAAACATTCTGGGTCCTTCTCCTGGACCCCTATGTTAAGGTGTGTAGCTTTGGTACATGTCCATGCCGTTCCCGTGCTTCATGTAGATATCTCAGTACACATCCCTAAGCTGCACTGAGCCTAAACCCTGCCTCGGCCTCTTGACATGGTTCCAGCTTCGGGAATGTTTTTTGTCAGTTGTAAGGAGCTCCTACACAGCAGTTTATGGCACGTAGCAGCCCGCGCAATTGCCAGATGCAACTCCTTTGTCACTCATATACCGCCAGTATAAATGCCGCGAAAGCTTTATTCTAATTGACTAGTCCACACGATGTCTATGAAGCAAAGGAAGGTTTGAGTCCACCTACCTCGTCCCACTACAGCGGTTTGGGGAAAAAGGCTGGTAAAGAAGACGTGCAGAGCCTCGAGCTGCGTGTCCTGCTTGCTGTCAACAACCGGGTCTTGCTGCAGAAAGCCTTCATAAGAACATGCACGTTTTATGGACTGCCCCGAAGAATGTCCTATTCGAACAGAGACCTGAAAGGACGTTTGTTTCAAAACAAGACATCATTAGAGGACTGCCCATTGCAGCAAAGGCTGCAGCACAAGTTTTGAGCCCGAACGTCGTAAATCCTGCAAAGCGCTTCCAGCCTGTTGCGCCCGACGACCTGAAACGACCGCGGGCTGATGAAGATGACCCGGCTCCCAACGACCCATCCCGAAACGGCCACTGACTCATGCTGATAGTGAAATTGTTCTTGGCGCAGCTCCTACTGGGGTTTACTGGGCACTAGCTTTTCGGGCCTGGTTGGCTCAATCCATGTGGACATCCTGTGATCTCAGTCAATTTAATTTATGCTCAAGCGTCCAAATCTGAGACAGCACCATTGCCAGCATCGGCGAATGCTTAGAGGGTTGTTCACCAACTTGGCTACAAGTCCATATACGTAATGTGCGTTGAAGACTTTGCAAGACGACGCAACCCCCTCGGTATGAGTTTCATGTTGGCTTTGCTGGGCAGGATAAGTGCCTGAACCCAAAGCCCAAACCTCATTTAGTTCCAAGAATTTGCGGTCCTTTATTGGCAAGCGCGTGCCTCCCATTTATGCAAACCCCCATAATTCCCTATTCCTCATTTCCAACCCCCAACCCCTAAACGCTAAACTCAATAATCTGTAAACCTCTTAACCCTGTATGTCCCCATACCCACACATAATTCCGTTTTGCACAAAGCATACCCTTCAGGGTCCCTACAAAGAGGTCCGGAGAAGTTCAGTCTTTCGGCGGCTGCCAGACCTCACTCGCACCTCGCGCAAGGCCGGCTTGCTCCAGACCAGCTTAGGGTTTCATACTTAGAGCTTCGGTTTTAGGGCTTAGGGTTTGAGGTTTAGGGTTTAGGGTTTGGGGTTTCCGGTTTAGGGTTTACTGTTTCAGGTCTCCCACAAAGGGATTTCTAAAGTCGGTAGATGGGGTTTATAGGGTGTTGGGCCATTGTTATACCTACTCTCGTAGTCCGGGTACTGTAGTATTCATGGCTTAGGAGAAAGGACTTCATGCTTTGGGGGTAGGAGTTCATGGTTGTGGGTCTAGGCTTTCGAATCGCTTTCAGGGCTGGTCAACAGGCAACCAGCATTATGCATTCTTCGGGGGATGTTTTCTGGATGACAGGACGTATTTGCCATGCATAGGGCTTTATGTCGAGGGGTCAAAGGTTGCCCCCTTAAGGTTTTACCCTTGGGTTTTTGGGGCACTCTTTGGAGGACCTTTTTCAGGAACATACAAGGCCCAGGTTGGGTTACATCAAGGTGGTACGAGAAAACCAATCCAGGACTACAACCTTAAGGGTACGGCTACCCAGGGACCATTGGCGGTCGACATGGACGCCTTTGGTACTTAGTGAAGCCCTAGCATATTTCTTAAGAAGGACCTATGTCCATTAAGTATATACAGAATACTGACTGTAGCTCAATATGATTCAGCCTGCCCAAACCTGATAGCAATGCAGGCCATTGACGTAGAAGGACTTCTCCTACCGTGTGTTGAAGCGCGCTCGAAGAGCCAAATGGTTCCCCAGGTTCCCTTTTTTTGCAAGCTAAAGGAGTAACCCTAAACCCTACGCGCTCCAGTCACAACATGAGCGTTTGTCGGGGGATTTGTGGTTGCCATCTGTCAGGAACTCTACATGGGGGGGGGAGTTGCGGAAAACAGGGGTCCCATCTTGCGGGTCTCCACATCAAAAAGGATTACAATGTATTCGCTGTATCGTGGTCTATATTCTGCCTCATACTGAAGTCTTTCGTCCCAGCAGAAAAAGTCTGAGACTAAAGAATGTTCGACTCCTTACCTGCATCTTAGAATACTGGCCTAGGACCCACACAACAATGAGTCAAACAGGCTGTTGTCATCCCACCAATTTGGAGGGGCGTTCAGGTACACCCCAACCCCGAATTAAACCCGGCATCCCTAAACTTAAGGTCCCTAAACCCCGAAAGGTAGGTCAAATAATGGCACCAAACCCCTAAAAACAGCCGGAAAGGCCATCATTCCACATTTTTGGGGGTTTCAGGTCATGGCAACTGCTTCCGAGAACGCACCAAGCCTTCCTCTCGTTCGCACCTGGGCTGAAATCGCTTTATGAGTTTGAAGGGTTTAGAGGTTTCGGGTTTAGGGTTTAGGGTTTGAGGTTGAGAGTTCAGGGTTGCTTTTCCTACATAAAATGAGGATCAACAAAAATGGGGGTAAGGGTCTTGTAATTGGTAAGGATACAGGGAATATAGCGCGATCTAGGGGTTGCATAAGAGATATAGGGATCTAGGGCTTATAAGTATAGGGGACATGAAATAGGGCTGCTTGTTGCGATTTCCTGGGAATGTTGGCGAGAATATACGTATATTCAGCTGGTACAAGCTGTCCAAAATGTGGCGACCTCACCGACATCAACCCTTGACCCTCAACCTAGAACCTCAACCTCAAACCTTAGCTCATATTCCCACAAGGCTTCATCTTCAATTAGGAATTATTACAAGTTAGCCAGGCCATCCCATTATAGCATGGAGATTCTGTCGAGCTTGCAATCCAGAGATTGAAGGAGGGTGAAGGGAAGGTTTGGAGGCTAAGGGAGGATTATGGAAAAGTTCCAAGGACATACAGCAGGTTTAGTCACAAGGGATCAGCAAGCATTATGCCAGATAGGAAGCCTTTAGGGTTTAGGGATCAGGGGTTGGATTGTCATTCTTCTGGCTCCTCATTTTTGGAAGCACGTAGTTTGGACTTAAGCCCATACACGAGAGAACAAGTTGGGTATCTGCAGTTTACACGTCAAGCAACGTTGCATGCGGCAGGCTGCGGGGTTCGTGAGCCGCGGCACGGGTCCTAAAGCACACCAGCAGCACCGCAATCTGAAAGAGGGCTACCTTGCTTCAGGTGACTCAAAGAAACCCCACAGGTGTTCCCTGCCCCAGCCTATAACAGACATATGTCTATACATATATATATATATATGAAACTTGTTAGGGCATCACTATGATTATGACACTATTGGGGGACGGTTATTATAAGGTGGGGTATCGGGTCTGCAGGATTTGCTTGCCTGGCCTTTTGGTAGGCTGATTGCCTACATTGACTGTGGACCAGGTTTAAGGTTTTTCAGGGGTTTAAGGTTTGGACATCATCTTTCCCCAGCATGACTCCAAGAAGGCTAAATGATCCACTATAATTAGTCACTATAATGTATGGCAGAACTGCCTTTGAACGGCGCTCTCTTCAGAGAACAAAAGATCTTGAAGCTCCGAAACTGACTCAGCCGAAATACATTGTTGTTTGGCCCTCTGCATCGAAGATGCCCAAGAGCATTTGCCATGCTTTTCCTTTACAGCCGCCCTTTCACTTGTGCAATTCGTGCCAGTAAACCTAAGGTTCCTAATATCCTGCGCTCATAAGCCTCTAAAGACCCTAGCTCTAAAAATCGAACCATGAAGTAGCTAAAGCCCCAAGCCTATAAACTTGGAATCCCTTGACGCTGAAGCCCCTGGATGCTTAGATCCATAATCCCTATATACTCCGAATATAGTCCCTATGTAACCCCCAACATAGTCCCTGTATTCCCCATAATTCTTACACCCCAAACCCAAGCACTAAACATCATGACGGACATATTTTGCAGGAGACATCTTGGAGCGTGCCCTTCTGCTGAAGGAGGACTATGTGGTTCTGTTCCTTTGTTGCGTTAGACTTGGGGTTTCTCCAGGGGGGTTTAAAAGGGTTTGGGGTTTGGTTTAGGGTTTAGGGTTTAGGACTTTGTTGCTATTTTCATGTTGATTTTGTGCAGTTGTTGGCTAGATTGGTGTTCCGCGTTCTGCTGCTACTTGCTGCACTGGATCCTCGGGCTGCCTTGGAACATAACTTGGACTACATGCATCTGCTTTTTAACTCCCCTTCCATTCCTCCCGAATTCGTAGGCACATCCAAGTTTAGCTTCTATAGTAGGGAGCTGAAGGCAGCGTTCTTATCCAAACCAGCTCTTGCTTCTTATGTAGCTCTTGTAAAGAAATAGCCAGCAGGCAAGAGCGACATGTGCGCTAAGCTATATCATGATTCCACTTTCCAACTTCTTCCAGTTCCAGCTAAAGAGACCTGGGTCATTGTCGGAAACTTCTCCTCTTCAGTATACAAACCCCAAAAAGAGTTGAGAATTTCAGTATACACGCACCCGACAGTGAATATTCCATGTGATTCTGAAAAAGCTCGGTGCGGTCAGTACCAGCGTGCCACAGATCCACAAGTGCAGTTGTAGAGTCTGCAGGGTCCAAGGGTGTTTTTCAATTTCGCAAATCTGTCCAACTTCCTCTGCTACTGTCTGAGGGTACTGCCACAGATTGCTGCCTCATACTAAGTACACTCTCAGCAACTCTGGTTTTTTTTATAGGTTGTCCTTGTGCTCTGCCACTTCACCTCTACGCCCTAGGGCCTAAACCTTCCTGAACCTCCATACCTTAAAGTTTAGGGAAGAAGCTGTGGAGCTACAAGCACTAAACTTCAACTCTGGAGCCTCAATCCCTCTCTTCCTACGCACTAAGTTCTAAAACGTATAGTCCCCCTAAAGTGGATAGAATCTGGTTTTTTGGTATATTAGAATAGGATCCCCATATACCCCATATTCTATCTATTAAAGGGGGACTATACGTCTTGAACCTAGACCACTTCCAAGGACCAATGCAGATATCGCCTTGGTCCCCGACTTCTTTGCCAGAGTCAAAGCCATGCTGAAGCGGCTGCCGGTAAAGGCGCTCAGCCCCTTGGCGGGTGAGCGAGGGATCAAGGAATGGGGGCCGGGGTTTTAGGGGCGCATGCTCGTCCTCTCAGGGGCCTGACAGATGAAGGTTCAAAGGACCATGAAGATTGATTTCCTAGATCCCTAGATCCCCAGGCTACTCATTGCTTTGGCCTTGCCAAGTTCCTCACCCCTCAATGCACCTGATAAGCACTGAAGTTAGTGCAGCTGCGGACAGTCCGCCCACTACGACCCCTTGCCTCAGACCCTCATGGATTCTGGCACTCTTTACTCCCTCTCTCCGGTTTTCAGTCTGCTTATGGCTTCCCTAGTTAGGTGTAAAGGTCCAGGGTCCAGTGGTCTTGGACCTGGGGCATACGATCTCTTACGCATGCTTAGTTGCGAATGCTAATACAATGCCTTTGATGACCCCAGCTTTGGTCCCATGCAGGGAGTAATTTGGGGTTCGAAGAAAGGCTTTTGTCCCTCATAACCACTGATCTGGATAGCATTACTGTACTGTTTTGCAGTATGCCTGCCTACTTGTATATTATCTAAACCCAAAACCCTTCTCAATCTCAGGCATCAATCGCGTAGGGATTGGAAACTGGAGCCGCTTAGTGCCCAAACGGGCTGGTCAGGCCTGCTGCAAGGGCAAAAGCGTATGATTCAGGGCCTGAAGTGCCAGAGGGCTTATGCGGGTTCGGAGGTTTAGATGCTGGGCTTGTAGGGTGTGGAGTTTAGAGTGCTTTAGGGTCTGGCGCTCTTGTGGTTTACTTCAGAATGTTGAGAGTCGGACTTCGTGTTAGGGACGTTGAGGCCGGTTGGGCGGTTGGGTCCTCTCCCATGTTCCGGGTGAACTCCTGTATCCCCAAACCCTTACAACACGTCAGCCCATGACTTTGCAGTTCATAGCAGGACTTAGCTTTTGTACAAAGTTTTTCAAGAGACCCCTCGATTTCAACGCCTGACTCTGAAAACTCGAAAGCCTACAACCCCGCACTCTGAGCCCCAAAAGTACTCCACAGTATCCTAAACCCTAAACCCTAAAGCCCAAATCCATAGGCTTTCAGATTTTGGTCTCCAGCCCTTGGCGATTGTCTCCACTTGACTCCTATGAGGCCTTTCTTGCTTTTCAATTTGGAGGCCCGTGAAGCGATCTTGAATGACGCAAATCTAGGGTTATGGCTATAGGGTTTAGGGTTGTTTCTCATTCCTGCATTTCTCGCATACCAACCGGGAGTCCTTGAATCACAAGCCACAAAGTTCAGCCAGAGATTTTTCGGCCTAGGTCCAGCAAGCGGTGGGAAGGGTCCAATCACGGACTCTCTCCCAGAACCGGTCTTGCAGTTCCGACTACCCAAGTCCAAGCACGGTACTTGGACAAGCTATCAGTGAACGTTTCAACAATCCCTACAAAGCCCCCAAAGACGAGTCCCCTATACTCTCCCTAAAATCCTTTTACATCCCCGGTGTCTTTGGTGCCCCCTGTTTTGGGAAACCTTAAACCCTAAACTCTAAGCCAAACCCCCCACATGTCAGTTTCAACTCTCATGTCAGGGGGTAGATCTCGGACCAATCCTTCAGCTGGTGCAGAGATTTCCGCAGCCGCTCGGTCAGCGGTCTAAGGTTTAGGATTGAGGATCTAGTGCTTGGGCTTCAGGATTTAGAGTAGAGTGCTTACGGCTTAGGATTTAGGGTATAGCGTGCAGGGCATAGCGTTTAATGTGGGTCCAGGATTTAGGATCCGGGTGTGTTAGGAGGAAATGGAGGCATGGATCCCCATAGTCGAATAGTAGCCACTATATATTCCCCCCAGAAAAGTAGGTTCCAATTTCTTCTCCATGCAACCAGCCTGTATTAGTTTTCGGGCTGATATGAAGCTTTCGGTTGGGAATTCAAGGTTCCGTGTAACATGCTTTCAGGAGATAGATCTTCAACACCATGCTAAAGATTTCCAATGCAAGAGTTCACCAGCACAAATCTTGGCATTTGGGGGGGGTTCTGGGTTCAATCCCTGAAGCCGAAACCAGTTCAGCTTTGCAGCAAAAGCATGAATGCAATCGCATCCTGTCATCCTCTGCGCCTTCCCGATCTGATGTGCGAGCCTGCAAGCTGAAACGCTGCGACCCAATTCCACCCTCTTAAAAGTCCTACATCCCATAAACCCTTATCCGACTTTTCCCGCAAACCCCTGGAACTGAGGGCCCATCCGGGAAGCGATTGTTTCGTCTTCGAGCGCGCAGCAGTGCCTCAGACAAGAAGCTTACCCGGTGCAAGGTTTAGGATTCCAGAACGCAGGCAAAATAATTGCCCAAGACAGGTAAAAGGAGTCAAAAGGCTGTGCTTTTACCTTTTTTATGTAAGAGTTCAAGGACTTGAGGTTTCTCACAAGCTTTGGGGTTTTAGGTTTGCAGATTCTGAAGGTTTTTGGGATGCTTCGGACTGTTGTTGTGTGGATATGGTGTGACAGGATCGGGTGCCATCGTGCGAAGTCGAGGGAGTTGCGTTAGGTTTACTCCAGCAGGCTTTCAGTTTTGAGGTGGCGCCGGCGCGGGGCAATCTCCTGCCACAATTCTGAGCGCATGCTTCTTGCAAAGTGCAGAAGTGTCCTCGCTCTTTCGGAGCCTCGACTTCGCCATCCTCGTGTCTGACGGTTTCATGACTTTCGTCAGGCGTGTCCTCACAATTTGGCTCCAACTTTCACTCTTGCCTTGCGCGACCTCAATTTTTGAGTTTTTGGCCTGCTTTAGGAGATGCTGACATGTAGAGGGGTCAGGTATTTGCGCAGTCTGGAAGTAGCAACGTCGGTACGGGGCGGAGACTTTGTTTGTGTGGAAAGTTGTATAAGTAAAGACTTGAAGGGTTAGAGCTTTCTCTGTTGGAGACGTGTTTTGAACGCAAATCAGAAGGACGACCTGAAGCCTCAATTAGCAATTAGGGCTTCTAACCGATTCCAATCATGACTCACCAATCTGTTTCCGCATTTCGGGTAATGGGAACTCTTCCTGCAGCGCCGCGTCATGTCTATGGTGTACCCCCTTTTCTCGGCAAAGCCTGATTGTACAAACAAAGGTTTGCTGAGGAGATCGCCTGGCAAGAGGAAGTGATGATGAAAGGATGGGGCAACATCGGGCAACTGCGTTTATGAGTCGCTCGCTACATTGGGAGCAAAATCAGTGCACAAGATGTCGGGTGGGTGGGGGCCGCTATTGTCGAGGCGTTCTCTGTTTTAGCCGTGTGGGATTGATAGAACATGCACAGGCTACCGATGGGAAGGAGTCATGATCCCCATCTACCGTTATTCTCTGGGGCAGTTATTTAAATCACAAGCTTCACCCTACACCTTGAATCCTAACCCGGAAGATCAAGAAGCTACGTTTTAGGCCATGGGCTGCAAACTATAAGTCTACACCACCTTCAGATTTCAGACTAAACGTGACTAAACCCTAACTGTCGTAGGCCCCAACACCTTAAGCGAATCTAAGCAATGTTTGTGCCATCCAGGTGCCGCAGATGATCAAAGGAGTTGGCTACGTTTTCGTTGGGCCCGCCCCCTTTGGCCAGATGATGCTGGATGCTGCGCGGAAGTTTGAAGGGTTCAGATTAGAGTTTATAGTGTAGGGATTGGAGTTTAGGGTTTAGGGTTCATGGTGTAGGGTTTTGAGTTTAGATTTAGGGTGTTGGGTTCAGGGTTTATGGTTCAGGGCTTGGGGGGTCTAATGGTTTCTAGCTTCAGGCTTGGGATTTAGGGTTCAGGGTTCAAGCTGTGAAGTGGCGGGAGGGCATGGGAAAAAAATTACCAGGTCGGGTTCTGCTATGCTATCGGGATTTTGCTCCATGTTTGGGATCCTAGCACCTAAACCCTACACCCTAAACCCAAAACCAAGCGAGAAGAACAGAATCTTGGGCTGTGGGCGAACTTCCTCATTGCATAGGGGGCGATGCATGCTAGTATTTGGTTAGGGGCTTACATCGGGGTATATGAGCTATAGTCTAAACTCCTTAAAGGGAGGTTCTATAGGGGATTATTTAGGGGAATACTATGGGGAAATCAAGGGGCATACCAGGAATTTAGACTGTGGCTCATATCAAGATGCACAGGCTTTAGGATTTCTATGGTTCATGCTTTGGGGTTTGAGCAGTGGGTACCTGTTTTGCTAAACCTGAGCCGCGCGAGGCTCAGCATCAAAAGCCACAAAAGTAAATGAGGGCTTGGATTTCCAGGGAAAGGGATTGAAAACATGATCTACTATATTGCCGGAGGTGTTATAGGAATCCATAACCTCAACTCCAATTGGTACAAGTAGTGTGCTTGACTTACGTTTGGTTAGCTAGGAATGAAGGAGTGGATCCGTATAGCAGTCCCTAAACCCTAAACCCTAAACCCTAAACCTGAAACCCTAAACCCTACTAGTGTCCATTTTCTTGTTACATTGAACTCCTTCCATGCTGACAACACCGGTTCAGAGCCTGCTCGAGGGCGGCAAAGCGCTGCTCCCATCCTCATCGCGCACATTTTGGGTTTAGGGGTTTAGGGGTTAGGGTTTAGGGTTTAGGGTTTAGGGTGTTGATATAATCCCAATATATCCTACTATACTATAGTAGTTTCCATTTTCTTTTCCATTATAATATAACCGCAGTATACCCTACTATACTGAGGGACCTGAAGAAGCAGAACTAGGTTTTGGGGGGACATATTCTGAACTAAGCTATTGAAAGGATAACAAGGGGAGCATGGCGCAGCAGCACCAATTATTCAAGCTCCTAAATTCTGCGCACACACATGTAGATAGGCATCTTGCTCTCAGAAACATGAACCAACAAGCATCGCCCACAAAGTGGATAGTAATAGTAATAGTAGGTCGACGTAAAGTTGTTGCATGCGCCTTTCTAGGTGACACTCTCTCATGAATAACAACCCTGATTCTGCTGGTCTTTAAGCTTCCTCCCCCTAAGCCGTAAACACGGCTAAAGGTTCAGGGGTTTAGGGGATAAAGGGTTTACGCTTAAAGGGTTTAAGGGTTTTAGGGCTTTAGGGTTCCAATCTACGCCCGGAAGCCTAAACCCTCCCACAATAGGAACAGCGCAAGCCAACCCTCGCCATTGCAGGACTGAGTGTGTGGCGTTGGGTGAGCCTTGAGATAAGTTCTTCTTGCTGACTCTGGAGCCTGGAACCGGGAACCCTTTGAAGGGAACTATACGGGATACATATGTATGTACGTGTATATGCTATATAAATGTATAGGGTTTCAGGTTTAGGAATTAGGGCTAAAGGGCTTCCAATTACCAGCGATTGAAAAAGTCTAACGGAGAAGAACATGGAAGCTACTATACATGGGGATTTTACTGGGGGACTAGACCTGGATGTGTTTAAAGTGAGGTAGCCTGTGCTACCAGTATACAAGGAATCTATGACCACACTATTGGTAATCAGCTTCTACAGCATGTAAGGGTGGATTTCCGAAAAAAAGGGGGCCCCCTCTCTCAGGAATCTCCAAACCGAACCATCGAATGGGAAGAAGCTCGATAAGGAAATGGAAACAGGGATGATTATCGCGTGTTTTAGGGGTTCGGAGTTCCCGAAAGTTTGGGCTCCCTTTTGGGAGTCCCTATAACAGGGATTGGAGTAGATCATCGTGGTCTATTTGGGGGCTCAAGACTTGTATGGAGACCCCGATATCTCTTGTGCCCTGTTTATACGACCTCCTGGGATGTTTCTCAACTGGCTGCTTCTAGGACAAAACGGACTATCCCCTAACCCTAAACCCTAGTAACCCTAAACCTGAAGTAAACTCTAAAGCCCTAATAGCCCTAAACCCTAAGAACCCTCAACCCTTAACCAGCCGTCTGAACCTACAGCATAAAGATAACACCTTATGACCCCAAATCCAAAAACCTGGACTCTCCCTAAAGCTTAGGGCTTAGGGTTTAGGATTTCATATAGGTTAGGTCTATCCCCCCTACACTAATAGCCCCTAAATATGGAGTTAATAAGGCTTTAATATACATACAATCGTCCTTCATGGGATAACATCCCCTACATAACCTCCTTTAAGGAGTGTAGACCCCTAAACCCTAAACCCTGAACCCTGATCCCCCATATAGCCCCCTGAAAGGAGAGAAGACTCTAGCTCATATGGCCCTTTGAGATGGACAATCGTCTGAGGTTCCGCGGGGCCCCTTTCAGCGCATCATGCTCTTATGGGGATGCTTTGAAGTCACTCCCGCGCCCAAAACCCAGAACCCAGAACCCTAAACCCTGAACCCTAAGCCCTGAAACCCGAAACCCTGAAGCCTAAGCCGTAAACCCTAAACCCTGCACCCAAAGAACAATCCCTTTAGAAGCCCAGGCCTGTGGGCCAGCTCTTTTAAGCTGGTTGGCTCAACCTGTTCCACATGCGCTTGAGGTCGATTGGTGGGTTTAGGTCATGGGATGTGGATGTAGGATTGAAAGGTTAGGCGTGCAGGGTTTAAGGGAGCTTAGGATTCGTAATAAATGGCTGAGGGAGGTAGGATTTGGGACTGCCAGGTTTCAGGTTTAATTCTTTGGCCCTAAGGCCTTAAAGCCCTGAACCCCAAGGCTTACACCCCGGAAGCTAACTTAATTACTCAACTCCAAAACCTTACACCCCAAAACTCTAAACTACAAACCCTGAACTCGAAACCTTACACCCAACACCCTAAATCCCAAACTCTTTGAAGTACAGACTCCTAGTCTGAAAAACCAATTCCGAGCTTAAGGGCTCCTTGGCTCGGCCTGGTCTACATGGACGAGGAGGTCTGCTCCGGGCCTGAGATCTTCAGCGTTGCCAGGGGAAGCACGGATTAGGGGCTTAGACTACAGGTTCTAGGGGATTTAGGTGGTTTGGCATTTTAGGGGTTTTAGGGCTTAGGGTTTAGAATGCTTAATTAGGGATAGGGGTTCTGTCTCAGAGTCCAGGGCTGCGGACTTTAGAGGTAGCGGCCAATCTTTCAGCCTGCTCTACTCACATGCTGAGCACTTGGTTGCAGGGCGGTTCTGTCTCCTCTTGTGTACTCCTCGTCTTTCGACACTACAGTCCTTCTATACCACTATTACACTACTCTGCTCTTGCATTACGTCTAGCACGCTTTCCTTGCCCCTCCGCATATCCCCAGTCAATCAACCCCTACCTCCCCAACCCTAAGCCCTAAACCCTAAACCCTAAACCCCTAAACCCCTAACCCCTAAACCCTAAACCCTAAGCCCCTAAGCCCTAAACACCAAACCCTAAATCCCAAACTCTAAAACTCAACCCAACAGGGCTCTGACTGGAAAGAATTCTTCAGAAGGTCTTTGGACTTCTCGAAAGCCCCTCGCATGGCCTGAGCAAGGTTGAGCAGGGAATTTGGGCCAAAGCCCGTAGTTCTACATACTTTGGGGGCTCAGGCAAACCCTTATAGCCCTAATATCCCAAACCCTCTTCCCCAATAACCAAGGCTAAAAAGGTTTAAACTCTATTATAGAGTCCAAAAAAGGAAGCCCAACAAGCTTAAACTTATTCTACTGGCTACTATCCTAAACCCAGGCCGGATCCATCCGCGGGGGCTTGGCCTGCATGTTGTGCTCGACCTCTTGCATGTGCTGTCGACCTGTAGGGTTGGTTTAGGGTTAGGGCTTTTAGGGTTTAGGGCTCAGGTTTTAAAGTACTTAGGGCATCGGATGTTTGACTTAAGATTTGAGGTATTCAAACCAGTTTGGGGTGTGTGGGATTGAGGTTTTAGGGTGTCTGGGGTTTCGGGTGTTAAAGGTTTACCGTTTGAGGTAAGGCGAAGCCAGGATTCCTCCATCTAGGGAGCCCCTTAGAGAATTCAGGAGCAAACGGAGGGTTTAGGATTTACGCTGATGATGAGGTGATTGTTGGGAGGATCCCCCCCAAGGGGTGATGTAGACATCAATTTTGTGAAGATCCCATCTGGGAGTTTCCCTACTCTAGACTGTTCCCAAAATGCCGCGAAGTAAGGGTGGTGCTAGGCTTCTGGAAGGAGAATTGCCGAATTTCTACATGTTGCATGGGATAGCACTCCCTCTTCAATTGATTACTTACAATCTGCAAACATGGCGGCCCAGATGCATGTAATGCCTCCTTCAGCCCTATGAGCCTTAAAGCCTAAAACCCTATAAGCTCTATGAAAACCCTGAAATCCACAGGTCGAAAGCAAAGGGGCCCTTAACCCAAGACCTTAAACCCCTCACCCACAGAAGCTGCAGGATACTTGGCAGCTAACTTTGGTGCAGGTTCGTCTGGACTTTCTGGAGGCTGTTCGACGACTCCACGCTCGGGGACCTGGGCACTCCCTTTGCAAACCACGGGAGTTTAGGCTTTAAAGGCGAGATCCATGAACAGGTCCCCAATATACGACCCAAGAATCTAGATGATAATTAATCCTTATCATCGGGACTTCCGGAACGGAGCCCCATTTCTTTCAAACCCGCATTTCATCAGCTTGATTCACACTTTTGTAAGGAACTCGTGGGGACCATGTCGGAACAGCATTTGGCAACTTGATTTTCTAAGGATAGCCTAATTATTTCTGATGGTTTCCGTAACCTAGGGATCCCTTTTTGGAGGCACCCATACTAATTAATAGCCTTTGGGAGTCTATATTTGGGTCCCCTTAGGTATTGAATCCCCCGTTTGTACTACGGGACAGATCTAAAAGCTCTGCGTCCAAGCGGCCTCTGTCCCGCGACGAAGCGTGACCTCGGGCAAACAGATTGAAAGGCCCTTAACCCGCCCTAAACTCTACACCCTCAACCCGAAACAACCCAAAGCAAACATGGATCTACCCATGGGCTCCTCTGTAGGTTCTTTTGAATTTGTCGTGTTTTTGTGGTGGGGAATTATACTACCCAAAAAGAGATCTACATTGGGGTAAGGTTTGAACTCTGGGCGCCTTGCTAGGGTTTTGGCTTTAGGGTTGGGCCCTTCTCCAAGTGTCCTTATACATACCTCATATATAGCGGCCCACAGTTGAGACCGTAGAATGAATCATGCCCCCTCACAGTAACTGTCCTGTAAACATGTTTTGGCTAGGGGGCGATTATAACTGGAAGGGGAGACCCTACATAAATCCTAAGCCCCATAAACCCCATACCTGATACAGGGGCCCAATGGGCTGGGAACCTCAGAATGCATCGGGAAAAAGATTTGAGCTACAGTCTAAACTCCTAGTATCCCCCGAAATAATCCTTGTAATACTCCCCTATATGATCCGCTATATACCTCCCTTTAAATAAATTCAGACCCTGAACCCTAAATCCCCACATCCCTAAACCCTATATATCCAACCCTTATAAAATCCTTTGTATAATAATCCCCCTTTAAGGAGTTTAGACTGTGGCTCATCTGGTAAACCCTAAACCCTGTTGATCTGGTTCTTTGCATTTTGAGCCGCAGGCTCCCCCTGTCGCGAGCCACGGTAGTCAAAGGAGTCTCGGCTAGGGGTCCTGGCTTCCGGATGTTTTTTTAAGGTTTAGGGTTTAAGAGTTTAGGGTTTAGGGCTTTTTCAACTATTCTTATACTAGGGGTTTAGGGTTGAGGGGAAGTTAGGGATGTTTGGGGCTTAGGGCTGAATTTAGGGTTTGGCTCTCTTCTCATGGCTTGGCTCCCACACGCAAATCCAATGCAGTTTCGTGCAAGCTAGGACTGCGTAATCTTCTCTACTTCGGGGTTGCTGCTAAGAAACCTAAATTAAGTTACCATAATGGGTATGTATAGTAAATAAAAGGGTTTCCCCACTATAGTAAAGCTCCTTCACAGCCACCCAGTAACATGCATCTACTACGGCCAGGAATTTCCAAAGGAAGCCTACATACACCTGCCAAAAACGATCCTAAAGCAACAACTCACGTGAGCGTTTGCCGAAACTCCTTCTGTTTTCCAATGCCGAAAGTAGTTTGTTGGGCCTATGGCGTTTTGGGCGTTTTGTGTTTGTGAAGAGATGATTTATGGCTTTGCTCCGGTTTTGTTTCAACTGAAGGACGTACACCGAATGCTGCTCAGCAAGATTGACGGTGTCACTTTTCTCGGAAGGTGGTTCGTGCTGTTCTGTGACTTACGGCTTTTCAAGCTTGGCGCTATTGCTGCGGGATTCGCAATGTTACTGGCAACACTGCCTAGCATACAGCGCAAGAGTCTTTCTGCCTCTTCAAACCTCCTGCACGGCCTCCTGTGGAGGCGCATTGATTTACAAGTGGCTTAAATCGGTCCCAACGCTCTAAAAGATGGCGCGTGGAGGAACTTGAAGCAGCGCAGTGCAGCGGTTTCTGTACATGTCACTCCATGCAGTCAGCTCGCCAATGGCCCCTCCGCCCACACTTGTGGCAGTTGAGACCGAACTCTGCCACGGCCCAGTCAGGGTAGGAGGCGGTGTACGTGTAACCCCCTGGGAGCTGCGAAGTAAGTAACCCTGGAAACCCCTGGAAATACATAAAGTAGTAAGTGTAGGGTTTAGGTTTAGGAGTATTATCCCCAAATAATGGAAATCAGATGAAAAGAACATGGAGAATGAAATGGAAACTGGGATTATGTTATGGTGGTTTATAAGGATGGGATACATGGGGATCACAAGGAGATGGTAGGGTCCCTACCCTAGGCCATAAACCCTAAACCCTAAACCTAAACTCGGGGCTATAGCGGGACCGCCATGTTGAGAAGCCCAGCCTCCTTCCACAAAGCCAGCTCTGAGTAGGGCTGCTTTCCACGCGTTATCCTTGCTGGTGCTTAGTAGAGAGTATAGGAAGGAAGTCCTGTAGTAGCCCCTACACTGGACCTACAAAACCCCAAAGTCCCGCCAACTCACTCTTTCGTTTCCCCCAAACCCTCGACCCCAAATCCTACTAACTGCCAGCAAGGATCATTCTGCAGCAGCTGCTGGAAGTCTCCTTGTCCACAACAGATTCTCCGCCGCGTCTCTTGATCCAACATGGCCATGTGGAACTGCAAAGCTTTCGGACAAAACTGGCACAGCTTGTGGTGGAGCCAGTTCCGTAAGTTCGCGGCCGTCATGGTGCCCAAGCGGTCCAGCAACTTCAGGCCCTCGTGAGTGGAGACTCGGCTCAATGCTACGTAGCCCATGTTTGCCTGGAAGACTTTGCTCAGATGGACTGCCGCATGGTCGAAGGTCATTCCCTGCGCCTTGTGCAATGTGGTGGCCCAAGCAAGGGCCAATGGAACCTGCCTCCGAGTTGCAAGCCGCGGTCCACGGGCCTCTGCCTGGATGGAGGCCCCCATGCAGGAACAGACTGTGATTTTGCCCCCGCCATCTGCGAGTTCGACCTCAGGCCATCCCTCATCGAAACCGGTCACGGTACCCTCCATGCCTCGATGGAAATCTGTACGATTCCGCACATGGGTCAGGCGGACAGGCGCACCGACTTTGAGCACCAGTTCACTTGGGCATTGTTCCTCCAAAGCATGCTTCAACTCCCACTGGCTTTCGGGTGATACCTCCGGAGCAAAGGAATCCTTTGCGAGGAAAGTGGCCGTGTCTCCGTCCAGTCTCCTCAACCTCGATGAGTTTACATTCTCCACGTCCTCATTCTTCGCATAGATCTGCAAACACTCATGGCCCCCTTCACGGTCTGATGCACGAAGCAGAATGCCTATGTCCTCTTCTTTCAGGTAGCCATACCGCAATCGATTAAGGAAGCCATGAAAAGCATTATCCTTGCTCTGCCGATGTACTCCTTGCAATGTCTGCATCTGGGTCGCGCTCGAAAACAACCTGTTCCAGCAGTGAGCCTCAAACGCAAGCTTCTTGCTTGCTACGGGCGGGATCTGCATGAAGTCGCCCGAGAAGATGCAGCGGATTCGGCCAAACACCTCGCTGGATTCACGTACCATGCAGCAAAGCTGCTCAAGGTGATCCAGCACTGCTGGGCAAAGCATCGAAACCTCATCAAGAATCAGAACCTGCGTGCGGCAAAGTCTTTTGAAAACTTCTTTCTGCAGTGGGTCTGGCCGAGTCTTAATGAATGCCAAAGCCTCCTCAGCTGAGTGCTCAAGCTTGCCAACATTGACTCCAGCGAAAAAGTGTACAGAAGTACCTCCAATCCTCGATGCGGCCTTCCACGTTGGCGCTACCAGGGCGATGCAGCGGTCCCGAAGATTCTCTCGAAGGTACTGCAAGAAGTATGACTTTCCAGACCCGGCTTCTCCTGTCAGAAACAAGTTTTTTGACTCTGCCACCTTGGCGGCCCTCCGCTGCCACGGGTCCAGAGGCAGGGGCTCCCTGGGCGGAGTGCCAGCCTGCACGCGAGGTCGCCTTGGCGGAGTTCGGGTACGGCTTCGGCCTGCTTCATTTGCCATCTTCCAAGGGGCTGCTGCCTCGGCCCGGAGGAGGCAAAGGCTCGAGCCCATCAGATCAACCACAGAAATGTAGGTTAGTTGTGTGTACCATTTGGGTAATATTAGGGCTATATGGGGGGTATATTTTGGATAATGGAAAAGAAAATGGAAACTACTATAATATATAGGGATCATATAGGGATACAGCAGTTGAGAAAGCCTCCGCCAAGATCACTGACACTCAATGGCTCAGCAAAGAATCACCTTATCACGTACTATCGCCAAGACCAAACATAGAACTTCATCTAAGACCGCGGACAGTCCTTTTGGCGTTCTGTTTTGTTTCTGTAGTCCCCTTACACCTATAATAAAAATAGTATTTTTGAATATTTCCTTAAGTAGGGTCATACTATAAAAAAACAATTCCTAGGGAGACTACAGGTTTGGGGGAGCATGACAGGCACAACAGCTGGGCCTGAAATGGACACCCGAGTCCACGCTGGACGTTCGAGAGGGAGCCTGGCGGGCAAACTATGCGATGGCCGGAGATCCTGTAGCCGAAGCTCCTGCACTGAATCCCCCCTACCGGCTTGCGGCACTCAACCCTCAACCCTGAACCCTATAGTCCCCCTTAAGTAGATAGAATATGGGGTTTTTGGGGATCTTATTATCATATACCCAAAGCCATATTCTATCTACTTAAGGGGGACTATACACCCTGTTTGTGCGCTGTCCTGGCTCCTTTCGGTGCGCTCTCGCCCTGGCAAGCAAGTTTGCATGAGAGCGCAGGGCTCCAGGGCGGGTCCATGGATTTAGAGTTTACGCCGACCCTGGATGTCCTACCTTCTTCGGCATATACCCTTGAAAAAGGTAGGACAGAACTCAGAACGAGGAGGGTCATCCAGAGTGTTGGGGCTTAAGGTACCACATGCTACAGCCTCTCCATGGTTTTTGGCATCCAAGATACCCCCATATGTCACTACTTGGGCCCTTTCAGGTTGTGACATGCTTCTAGAGGCCGAGTCGAGGGCCTGAAAACAAGCCTGCGATTTAGGTGGACCCATCACGTATGGTGATATAATTAGAATATACGAGGATCCGAATAATTTCGCCACCATCCCTATAGTCACCATTACTGTGTGTGTGGGCGAGGGTCCAGCTAGGCTACAATTAACGAAGTCAAGTGGACTTCGTTACGTGGCTGAAACCAGTAAGACTATATATCCTCCTTGCATAATACTCTGTTATACATATGTATATCTATATATGTCCAGAAGCAAGATCTAATTTGCTCTACAGTACCACCGTTAACAATACTGCATACTTCAGCAAAGGGCTCTGCCCTTCACTTTACACAATACTGCCTTGTTTCCTGCAAAGGGGTTAGCACAAATGTATATATGTTGTGATACCGATAAAACGGTTGAATCTGCATTAAACATGCGCATAGCATGTGTGCATATGCACATATATATATATATATAGAGATTCGTATATATAACATTAGATAATCCCAGTGTGTCCGCTCAAAGGACTAGCCTGCCGCGCCACCATCGGGCCTTTGAGCATCAATGGATGGTATGCCCAAACAGGGAGAGAGACTGGGCTTCTTTTAAGGAACTCGAATTAAGCTACCATACATGGGTATGTAATGAAAATGGGGTTCCTTATTATAATGACTTAATGCAAGTTCTTTGACAGCAAGCGAGGAAAGCCTGTGCTAAAGGAAAGCTGCCTCCTCTGACAACTAAATCGCGATATCTGCTGCCACTCATATCAAGATTCCTATGACATTGCCTAGCTCTACTGCTTGCTATGATTTGCTACAATTCATGCCAACCGGCCTTAACATGTAGGGTTTGGGGGAATCTTCTATCACAGTTATTTGAATTCCAAAGTTCTAGGCGGCTTCTACATTGCCTCTGCGCATGTCTGGGGCTCTGGCTGCTGCGGCCTCAGCGTCAAAACACAGAAGCAAGAATTGCCATCTCATAGTCCCACTTAAGCAGATAGGATCTGTAATTGCCCAATATCATAACAAGATCCCCATATACCCCATATTCTACCTACCCAAGGGGGACTATATGCACATACCGTTGCGTTTGGGGTTAGTCAGCTGTACCAGACTCACTTCTGTATCTAAAGCTCATGGCAAACAAGCTCCAAAATTAGCCGGAGCATAACCAAAACAGTATCAGTAAGAACGGAAAGTGACAGAACAGCAGCAGCAAAGCCAGCTATCATCATTTGAGTTGATGGGAACATAGTTATAACTCTATCAAAATTAGAGAGAAAGAGGATGCAAAGATTGAAGACAACAAGTTGTCGCAAATAGGGAAGAAACAGCCGAAGGATTTCCTGAGAACCCCTGAGGCAAACTTTGACGGTCAAAAATACGCCAAACCCTACAAACCCTAAACTACTCCCTAAAACCCTCAAACTTACAGAAAGCTCGTCGGTAGTAGTGAAAGGAGGAATGGATCCCTATATTAGCACCTCTGGAATTCCTAAGAACATAACTGCTTCCATGTTCTGTTCATTCGTCCATTCCCTACTAAGAACCAGCAAGTAAAGCCTGAACCCTAAATTCTCTACATCATATGTGCCAGTGAAAAAACTCCGTTTCCATGTCTTTTCCCCTTTGTTTTTGTTCCGTTTCAGTGTCCATTCCCTACGCCTAAGTCCTACACCCTGCACCGCGGCTTCCATGCTGTTTTCCATTCCTTTGTTCCTTAACTTGGGGTTCAGGGGGTTTAGGGTTTAGGGTTTAGGGGGTTTAGGGTTTAGGGTTTAGGGTTTGGGTCTTTTAAACCCTGAGAAGACGTCACGACTGAGGTCGCGGCATGGCAGGCCCACGGCGTGCGCTTTGGGCCGAAGCCTTTGCCGGCGCCTTGCCTGCCGTGGGCGTGGCCGCCGCCGTGGGCGTGGAAGATGGTGGCCTTGAGAGAGATGCAGAATTTAGGGTTTATGGGAGTTATATTGGGGTAATGGAAAAGAAATGGAAACTATTAGACTGGGTTATATAGGGATTATAGGGTATATATTGGGGACCCATGATTAATTTTTCTAGGGTAGGGTTGAGGGCTTCTTGGTTTAGGACGTTGGTCTTAAACTTGTTTGGTTGGGGGGTTGGGGGTAAGAGTTTACGCGCTTGGTTTTAGAGATTTTGAGCTAGGCGCAGGGGGATTGAAATTTGGGAGCTTCTCTAACAGAAAGGCCGGGAAGATACGGGGAATGCAAGGCAGTCATACAGGCTTCTGCTTTTCAGGAGTATATATGGGAATGACATTTGGAGAAAATCCTGTTTGTTGGTGTTTAAATCCAGTGTTGAGGTTGGAGACGTATGTCCCTAAGGGTCCAAGGACCCTAATAATAGGGCTTTAGGGCCCCTAAAACCCTATTATTTGGCTCCTTGGACCCTTAGGGTGTGTTTAGGATTTAGGATGCCAAGGTTTGAGTGACGGTTTGAGGTACAAGGAATTCGACCTCAGGGATTCATGTAAAATTAGCATGTAAGGATTTATGTACAAGGTTGTTTTCGAACAGCTTGTCACGCAAGAAGAACTTTCTTTAGAAAATAGCCCACAGCCGTAGAACATCCCTGCTAACTTGATGTGAGATTGAAGCCCATGTAAACACCTTGCTTCTCTACCTTGTGCTACACAGCAGATGAAGTAATGGATTCCGACAGCAGCCCCGGTACCGCCTTCCATGCTGTCCCTTCCGTTCCCTTGTCCCACTTCCTGCGTAGCCCTAAGCTGTCAACCCTAAGCCCGAAGCCCGATATCTCGCTTCGGGTTTAGGCCATTGGAGTAATATTAGGGTTATCTTGGGGATCATGGAAAATAAAATGGAAACTACTATAATGGGTGAAATACGGTATATATTGGGGCTATATTGGGATAATCCCTACCCGGAACCCTCAGCGCTCAGCCCTAACCTCTATACGCCTAAACCTTCGGGCCCCCCAACCCACGCCCCAGACCCTATCCTAAACTCAAGGCTTAGGCGGCCTCCCAGCAGCCTCTCAAACCTGCCAGGGCCTTTTAGGGGCCTCCCAAGTGGCCTCCCATCCCAAAGGCCTTTCAGAGCTCCTTGTACGCGTGGCTTAAACGACAATATACGATAAAGATGAATTTGTGTTGTTGACCAAGATGGACCTAACAGAGTTTAGGTCCTAAACCCTTAAAGGAGTACGTTTATGTGGCTTGGCCGCCTCAGACGGCGTCGGGTGGGTGATTGTGTTGGATGGCCAGGCCACAGTCAGGCCATGTCGGCACTTCGCATGCAGCCATGCACTTGAAGGATCGTTGACGCCTAATCATCACTGCTTGCACTTTAACTCACAGCAAACCCTAGACCCTAAACCCTAAATCCTAAACCCTAAATCTAAATCCTAAATTACTCCCAACCTGGCAATGGGAGGATTATGGCCCACGCGGAGAAGTGGCCACGCTTCTCATGGAACCTGGGCATCCTTAGGGGTTGGAAGGTTTGGGGGGGATTTTGGGTGTTGGTTAGGGTTTAGGAGTTTAGGGTCCAGGCTGCAGGGCCGCAGGGGTTGGGGTGTTTAAGGTTTAGAGTTTGTGGTTTAGGGTTTTGTGGCTTCAGTCGTTCAGGGTTTAAGGGTGGTGTTGGGTCCTGAGGATCGTGCATATCAGTTCGAGGGAGTACTTAGGGACTAGCAGCGACCATTCATCCTTCCTGCATTTGCTGGGAAAAGAAGGCTATTGCCAAACCGCACAACCCAGAGCACAATACAAAGAACAGGAAACTAGGAGGCAAACATGCATATGTTCGTGTAGAAGTATACGATTTGCACATGGACTTGATGTCTACTTGTATGTGTGTGTAAGTCTACTTGTATGTGTATAGGTATAGGTATACGTATATGTATGTGGAGATCTGTCGGTATGTGCTTCTGTACAGGTATATGTATTTGCATAATGATTTGCAGATGTGTATGCATATGCAAATGGATGGTGTATGCCTACATTCTGGTTCATGCAATTGTATATGTCAAATGTGTATGGGTCATGCGGATTATCCATGTGTGTATGTACGGATCTATGTATGTATGCATGCATGCATGCATGCATGCATGTATGTATTTATGCATCCATGCATGTATGTATACATGTTCATGAATTTAAACATACATATTGTAGCAAGTGATCTGCATGTGCAAGCTCTTTAGTCAGTACCAATAAATTAAGCGCATGCGAACAACTTGTAACTTGCGTCTACACCGGGGGTTGCAAAACATGTTTGAGCACACGTATGGCTTGTAATATCTTGGGATCTAGGTTGCAGCCCCCTGTCTATGGAAATCCCACATACACACATGGGAAGAATCTTGAGGGCAGAACCAGACATCGGCATCACAGGCACTGTCCTTAGGCGTGAAGACTTCTGCATTCTCATAATAGTAGGAATCATAGTACTAATCATAGTAGTAATCATAGTAATACTTACCCTAAACCCTAAACCCTAATAACAAGAATAATCATAGTAAGAATAGTAAGGGTAATAATGGTCGTGAGGCAGCTGTTCTCTTGGCCCTGCACCGGTATGGCAGCCTCGAGAGCCTTAGAAAGTCAAGCGCGTGGGGTTGAGAGCTTGAAAGGGTTCAGGCTTCAGGGTTTAGGGTTTAGGATTTAGGGTTTAGGATTTAGGGTTTAGGGTTCAGGCTTCAGGGTTTAGCGTGAAGGGTTCAGGGAGTACTTGTTGTTTCAGCCTACAGACCCATGTAATTTCGCGATAAAAAAGCAGTCCTCGTTCTCTGAATTTCTTCAAAAACGAGCCCACCCAAACCTCTGACTGGTGTGGAGAAAGGGGTCCACGTAGTGGTCTCTACACAATCCCGTAGAAGACTCTTTCTGTACTAGCCCTGCACTCCAAGTCTGGTAATACCCATGTTCTTTTCCATTTGCTTATTCCTGAGAAACCCCTACCCTAAACCCTAAACTCCAAACCCCTAAACCACAAGCCCCTGAACTCTAAACCCTAAGAATTCGGAAGCTGCAAGAAAGCACTCTTGGGATGCTGACATTTGAGGCGGCGCCACGGGCACAGCGCCCTGGTTAGGGCCAAGGGTTTAGGGTTCAGGGTTTAGGGTTCAGGGTTTTGGGCTTAAGGTCCTAAACCCTAAACCCTTTAGGGTTCAGGTTTAGGGTTTAGGCCTTAAACCTTGTGGCTGTAGGGTTCTGACATTGTCTACTATCCTTTTGGGGCTCAGGGTGTGAATGCCATGCACAAACTATCAAAAGGCAAGGGGGATGATTTGCTTTGTCTGTGAAGCCGCCAGCAAAAAATCTGGTGTTCTAAGCGCGGGCAGGGCCGGATCCGTGTTCCATTCAATGTTTAGATACCGTAGCTATTTTAAAAAAACTCAAGAAGTATGCGCTACAGTAGGTGCCCGGCAAGTGGACCCCCCACGTAATTACAAAGTGCTATGAGGCCCTGGAAGTTGGAATGGAGTATGAGGGTATCATGTATAGTTTAGGCAAGGCCTCCAAACCATAGACCTTAACATCAAAGCCTAACCCTGAAGCCCTCGACATTCAACTGAAAGAACCCTGACCCTAAAATGCCAAGCCTGCAGCGGCTGTGTTGCCACTGGCCTCGGCAAATGGACAGCCGCTCCAGTTGCTGTTTCGGGTTTGAGGCTTAGTGTTCCACTTTCGCTCCAAAGCACCCTAAACAGAACCCTCAACCCTCAACCTGTTCGCAGAACATGCGGAAGAATTGAAGTCCTCCATGGTGCTGAGCAGCAGGCACTCGCCATGAGGCCTGGGCCTTAGGCGCCATCTGTGCACATGTCTGAAACCAAAGTACGATCACGCAGAAGCTGCTGGTGGTCGTGGTGGCGGCAGCGGCGGCGGTGTGGAGGAGCTCGGGGGCCGTCGCCGGTTCCGCTTGAGCCCTGGAGCAATAAAGCAAATGTATTTTATTGACCGCATTTCAATTAAAGGCCATGGCAAGGCACGGCAAAAGAGCGCTTACACCTGAACACCAAACCTCAAACCCCTTGACCTTCAACCCTCAAACTTTAAGCCCTGGTTCCTTGAGGCCAAGGCAGTGGGAACATTGGGAGCGGCCCCGGGGGGTCCCGCGGCCCGCATGGCACCTAATCCTCGCCTGCAGACGGCAGGAAACCGCTTGAGCCTTCCAAAAAATGCCGCGAAGAAGCAGATACAAACCATGGGTTTGGGGTTGTAGGGTTTAGGGTTTTGGATTTGGGGTTGTAGGGTTTAGGGCTTGGGGTTTGGAGCTTGTATTGGCTTTGGGGTTCAGAGCTGGACGTGCGCAAATGCAATATCCTGTAGTAACAAATAAGCTCAACATTTTTCAGTATAGATATCTGGTGGCATCTTTTTGCTGGAGCTGTAAAGGGCTTATCAGCATCTCTGCTTCCGCGGATTCCTATCAGCTTCCCTGATCTAGGACCTAGGTAGGCTTAGTACGAAACACTCGTGTTTCTATACTACTCATTTCCCTAAACGCTAGACCTTTTAAGAGACTTTAAGATATTACCTGCCTTTCAACTTGGGTTTCCTTACCAATGCTAGGACTTCTGGTCCCTTACCCTAGACACCGCGGCCTTCCAACCCGCACTTCTAAGGTCTGTGGGTGTGTGCCAAGCTGACACTGTTGTAGGGCTTCAGCGCACTCGACGATCGCACTACCATAGAAAGACTGACAAGAGTAGTAAATACTGATAAGGCACGACCGTTGCAGCTTGACTAGGTTCCCCAGTAACCCCACAATAATAAGCGTACCCTGTTTCCTGATATTTCAGCTTTAAAAAGGAGACCTCAAAATAAAAAGGGGAAAAGGGTACTACTGGGGTACCTAGTTGGAATAAACAGCTCAAGCAACTCACCACCCAAATCTTAGCACACAGGAAAAAGAGCCAGCAGCTATCAGCTCTTAGTCGCTTAACTGACATTCTTGTTCCCTTCCTTCATCCCATACAAGCCACCAGAGGCGAAGGAGGACCTTTTTGCATCTTCGCCCCCTCTTGCTGCTCATGGTGGTTGGCAGGTAGATTTGCGCAAGGGGAACCACCAGGCAGCTGCTGCAGAAGGGATCATACCGTACACTGTGCTACCTCAAGCAGGCAGTCGCCACCCTAGCTTATCTTGGAACCCTGAGGGTAGCTCGCCAGTCTGCCGAACGGAGCCCGCAATCAACTAGACCTAGTCCCCCTTAAGTAGATAGAATGTGGGGTACATGGGGATCTTATTATAATATACCCAAAGCCAGATTCTATCTACTTAAGGGGGAGTATACCCACAGCATCTAAGCTCCTGTCGAGCGACCATGCCATTGAAGGCGCTGGCACAGGATGTGTCAGATGCATGGCCGCTGCGAAAATCAGAGGTACCTCTTACATAACTGAAAACGGCCCAAATTCTATCATCCTTACCATGGGGATCCTCAACATGGAGCGCTACTTGTTGGAAACCCCCACATGGAGGCTGAAAGAGCCCAAATTTGCCACATGAGCTGTAGTCTAAACTCATCGCATCCCCCTTAATAACCCCTATAGTCCCCCCCCCCTGTAGGCCTGTTTAAGGAGCTTAGACTTTGGCTCACAGAGGCTGCTGCCTTGATAGGTCTCGTGACCAAGGAAGCAGCTTGCTGCTCCCTAGCACACTTCCAAACACTGGGGAGACATGGGCTATAGTCTAAACTCCTACTGTCCTATAATACTGCAATAGCTAAACCCCCGACCCTTTAGGGAGTTTAGACTATAGCTCACAGGCAGGCCTTTGTTAACATGTAGCTTCACAGAATCTGACATGCAGACACCTTAGACATGAAAAGGGTGCAAAGTGCCACCAGTAACAGTTGCAAGAGGACGCTTGGATCGCTGGCTGTGCACTGCAGCTATCCTCTGCGATGTCACCGAACCCGCTGCGCAATCTGAGTTCTGACACTGAGGAGCAGGCGGGGACATGTGCCGATGGTGAGCAAGCACCAAGCCGACAAGGCCAAAGGCAGCCAAGTACCGACGTCACCGAAATGTTCAACGTGTGCTGCGCATCGCACATCCCATGTGACGCTAGCACACCTTGCACAAAGCATTGAACAGAAGAGCACCTACGGCTTGGCAAAACTAGACTATGGAAGACATCAAGAATCATCAGCCAGCCCGCTGGGATGTGCTAAGGCTAGAGGGAGTGTGCTGTGGAAATCTGTGCTCTGCGCGCCCTCTTGCCGCAAGTTTGGAATATTCACACTCATGCAGGCGGCTGTCCCGATCGCTTCTCCATTAACCTGCGGCTCCCAGCAAGCAACCTGACCAGGGGTGTTCCCAAAAGTAGGGGTACTTCCCATTGTAAGGATTCTGGTGCTTGGGGGACTTGGGGGGTTTATGTAAGGGTTCCCCTATTTACCAAACCTACCACCGGTAATGTACATCCCAAGATCCAGCAACTTGAGCGAAGGAGATCGGCCTGAACTTTGGCTGCCGTGCGCGCCCTCGCTTTCTACCAGGAATCTTTAAATTTCTTTTCCATTTTCCCCATCTATCCCCAATACATCCCCTATATACCCGCTCCGAGTCTACCGCAAGCTGAAGATTTTTGCTTGGCCTGGGTCTCCTGGTTCACATGGAGCCATCATCCGTGCAGGCAGCGGCGTGAGAAAGGTGCATAATAGATCAAGTACATCTGTTCACCCGGCACTTTCATCTTTTTGATTTGCTAGTACGTGCTGCGCTGGCAGGGGCTTTGTCAAGCTGAACAGGCCTTCGACGATTTGAACTTGCATCGCAGGAGAGCTTCGGTGCTTTGGATCAGCTGCACCATCTGCACCGCCCTACAAAGGCTGTACAACGGCATGCCACCTTGATGCAGCGAGACCTCCAATAAGAGAGGCTTTCAAAACTTGAGCTCAATATGAGCTCAATGTATGCTGCTGGCCTTGTTGCGAGGCTGGCGGAAAGCTAAACAATCCTTTGGAACCAAAGACTGCTGGTTCACAGGCGGCCATCATCCGTGTGGCACACATCAAGCACGCCCAACGAGCTTGAGACGCTGGATTCTTCTTCCGAAGCTGGTGAGTCTGGTCGCACTGCGAAGCGCTACACTACCAGGACCCTTCCTTGTACCCTTTGAATAGGGGTATATGGTCCCTATAGAGAGTAGATGGAAGTGGTAGTGCTGTTACACTGTTGGTTGCAGTAGCAATCACGTTGACTATGCCACTTGACATGCCCAGCCAGCATTCGGTGATTCTCTGACTTTCGGCTAAACAGCCTGCGCCCATCATCGCTGTCTCATGAGGTTCACAAATGCCAACCAAGCTTCACCGAACTACACCAACCTTCATCTTACGAAATCTGTGGCGCCTGATCGTCACGGCACCCGCCTTTCGCAAACACGTGAAGCCTAGGCTGTTCGAATAGGAAAAAGAATCTACTGCGCCAACCCGTAATTAGCCCGAAGCCCTACATCTTCTCCCTAAAGCCCCCTATCCCGAAACTCCCGAAACCGTGTGGGGCCGCCGCATGACATGCTCTGCGGCCTGAATCCGACAACACCCACCCGGGCTTTTGGGCACAACAATGCTGACGTGCTTAGGCTGATTCATTGTTACAGCGGTTAGGGTGCAGAAAAGCAACCTTCCCCGTTTCTGGGAACTCTTGCGCAGCCTGATACATAATGAGCTATGTCGTCTCAAGCCTGCGCCCGCAGCACCAATCACAGTTGAACTGCGCGGCCCATGCATGAGACCCTAAACCCTAAACCATGTGAAGCACTGTGCCCAGTCCTATGGAGGGTTCCTGTCAAACTGACGGGCAAGTATAGGCAATGTGGCAGATTCATGGAGCCCGGTTGCTGGACAACACGGCTTCTAGAGCATCCTAGCCTGACATCAGACCCAAGATTTCCAAAAACAGGACCTAGATTTTGCATCTACTCTGTATCAGGGCCTATGTACCCGCTATTGGGGTCCATATATCCCCAATTAAGGGTACCAGGAGGGTCTTGGGGGAGAGCTGCTAACTGAGTAAGCTAGCATCTGGAATGGCAAAGTCGATCAGTTGCGCTCACCTGTCATCCAGCTACAAGGGTTTTTAGGGTTTAGGGGCAGATCCAAATATCCCCAAGTAGGTCATTTTTGCAGACTTTAGGGCACAAACTAGGTTTTTGCTACTTGGGTCCCTAGGTATGATCTGTAGACTTGGGTCGCTCGAGCACTGTACGCGACTGTTCCAGGAGCCGCCGGAGACTCCTGGCTGCTGGTGCAGTTTAGGTTTTAGGGTTTTAGGGTTCTAGGGGTTTTAGGGTTCTAGGGTTTTTAAGGTTTTGGGTTAGTTTGGTCGTCCAGTCTCAAACTCACACGCCTGCAACGGATGACACGTCCAAATTTCTGTTGGCACTCATTGCCAACTCTTGGCTCCGAGGTGACAGTCAAACTTTTCAAAAGTTTTGGGGTTTAGGGTTTAGGGGTTTAGGGGTTTAGGGTTTATAGGGTGTAGGAAGGCTAACCACTAGGCCCTGGAATCAGCACATGGGGGGCCGTGAGCGAATGTTCAGATCACTCGAAGCACTGCCCCACCCAGCACCGTGTCTTTTTCAGAGCTCAACTTACCTGTGGTTAGTAGGGAGCAAGGGAAAATGATCCCTGTAGAATCCCTGTACTCTATATCCCCTTATTCCCTGCTTAGCCCCAGCAAGTCAAGTTTCTCTTTGACTCAGCGTTACACACGCCCAACAGTTGCAAGCGAACCGATCTGAGGTTGATGATAGCCGGCTGCTGGGCAACAGGCAATAATTACAGGGTTCAGGGTTTAGGGATTGGAGTTGAGGGTTTAGGCTTGGGGTTCGGGGCTTAAGGTTTGGGGCTTAAGGTTTGGGGCTTAGGGTTTGGGGTTTTGGGTTTAGGGGTGCGCATGTCACTTCAGCAGGCTCAGGAAACTGAATGCAACTGCCGCAGACCTAAGACTTCGGCGAGTAGCCTTGGGGGCTACCCAAGAGCTCCTATGTAGTTCCTTTTTAGGTTTGCTGTGTCCTTTCGGGTAAGGAAGTGCAATATACTACAGCCCAAGAAGTAGCTACATTGAAGGTTCTGGGTAGGGTAGATTCCTTGGGTCCCTCAAGTAGGACAGATCGCCTAAGAAGGACTTCTTATGCTTACCCGGTGATGCTTCGAAGCCTTCAAGGCCTCTTCGAAAAGCCTCTGACGTGACCTTGAGGGCGCAGGGTTTAGGGGTTGAAGGTTTGTAGGATTTATAGGGTTGAGGGTCCAGGGTTTAGGGTTTAGGGGTTTGGGGTCTACAGGGCCCAGCAATGAACGAGACCTTGGAAGCTCCAAGTCTGACGTGCTAGCCAAGGTCGGATCGCTGAAGCGAAGGGGCAGCAAAACACGCAATGGGAGAGGGCCAGGAAATGCCCACGACTGTAGCAAGGGGCATCATCCCTGTACATGCGGTGCATCAACTCACCTACCTCAGAAGCATATGAGGTTCCCTGATGTCCCTCACTTTGAACTCTTTGTCGTTCTTTGCATTGCAGCCTTGCGATCTAATTGGACTGCATCATGTCACTCACATGATGGTCCGTAGGTGAGCTCAAAACACTGAAGCAAAGGTCCTGGCCAGCCTCGGGGTCTTCAGTCTCACAACGCAATGCAAATGGAGCCATCTGGGAGCACCCGGCGCAGGCGTTGGCGGCTCGGGTGGCGGCGGCCTGGCAAAGCTGACATTTTGCTTCAGGGTTTGGGGGTTAGGCCTGCTATCCTGAACGAACCATCAATGATCAATGCTTGCTGCTCCTTCCTTCTTTAACACTTCTTGTTGGCATCTGTGGATGCAACCTGCTACGACGATCATCACCCTCATCTCATTTTAGCTTAGCACGCTATGCACGGATGACTTGGATCCTGCGGCTGATGCTCCACATAGCAGTCACTACATATGCCCCTTTAAGAACAGCTCGAAATCTTTAACCCTACCCTTGGCCCTCCCTACGTAAGCCGGGTTGCGGATGTCCAGGCTTGAGTAATCATATGTTGAGATCTTGGGATTTGGGGATTAATTAGGGCTTTGGGCTCCCTTGATCCACTGGGTCCACTCATGAGACCCATCCCTGCAAAACCTATAATCCTTGTGCCTTCTTCCAGGATCAAGGCTTAATAGTCCCATATTCCTCGACCCGTTAAAAAAAAAAAAAGCACTCCCGAAAGCCCGCGTGCCTACACACCCCAACACGCCATCCCTATCTGCCCCAGAACTTTTCAACTACAACACCGAAACCCTGAAACCTGAAAACACCAAACTCCCAGATCCAACACGCTCAAGTGCAGGAATGCGTTTTGCCGAAAGAACACTCTCTGTGTCACGTGTGGGAGGTCTTCTTTGCCCAACCGCACGTAGTCGGCGCTGCGGCAGCTGGGGTTTTTGCCGCGGCACCTCAAGAAAACACTGTCTGTGTTGGATGCAGCCAGAAGGCTTGCCAAGAAAACAAGAATCTTCAAGTGTTCGAATCTCTCACTTCCGTGGCTCGGTGAAGCCTTTAGTTCCAAATGTCGAGGTGGCTTTCCAGACTAGCGAAACAGACTTGTAGACGGTGAAGGTTCCCATTCCACAGAAAAGAAGTTGCATAATGGCATAGAGGTTTCTTCCCCCGAAGTCGATGAGGAACCGGGCGACAATTGGAGCGGAGAAACGGCTGACGCTAATGCTGATGCTGGTACGCAGACGGTACGCCTCAATGTTGTAGGATGTGCCAGGGGTTGCTGCGCGGCAGGCCCAACCCATCCCAATGCCATTGGCCACACTGGCCCCCCCGTAGACGACGGCATCTGCCACAAGGAGACTCCAAGGCCCAAGGCCAGGAAAGTCGAACAGCAAGGCGACTCCGCAAAGTCCAGAGGCGGCGGAGGTGAAGAACACCATTGACTCGGAAACGAGCTTGTTGTTGAGTAAGAAGGTTGATACAGCTGTCAGGAACAAGGACGCACTGGCAATGACGATGAAGGCAAAGCCACAACGCTCCGGCGACCATCCATAGGCGACCTCGAGGAGCATAATGGTTGCCACTTCGACGGCAGCAATGGAGAAGGGGCGCTCCAGGGCATAGTAGATCTGCAGCCAGACCATCTTCTCCCGTTCTGCCGGAGGCAACTGTTCGGGTCTGACCTCCAGTTCCATTTCTGGCTCGTTGTGCGCTTTCGGGTCCTTCTCTGTCTCCTGGTCGAAGTCAATTGTCAGCCTTGTCGGGACAACCAGCGCTGCAAGGAACGTGCTCAGGGTGAAGAAGCACATCAACGCGATGAAGGACCAAGCCATCATGCTGATTGGGGAAACATCACGGCCTTGGCTCACCGTGCGGCTGAGGACAGCGAAGACCACAGGCCCGAGAAGGAAGCCCAAACTGCGAGCGCTCTGTGTACAAATCATCCAGAAGGTCTTTTCCCTCTGCGGGGTTAACTTGTTCCACATAGTGCTCCATGAAATCATGGGTAGGGAGTTGGCTGCGGTGGCTAAGCCGTTGACCACCTGCGACAACCAAAACCAGATCCTCTTGTGCTCAAGACTCCAGTGCACACTGGACTGGGTCAGAAGGGCAAGCATCATGTACAAGATGACCCCTGCCACGTTGCTTAATACATAGAGCCTCCGTGCGAAAGCCTGGTCCCAGTCCTGCTCCTTGGTTAGAGCTCTTCCACAGACCACAGCAAGCGTGGAGAAGACGGTGCCTGAACCGAGAAAAAGACCACTTGCCGTGGCAGACTGGTCCATGGCTATGGCATAATCCAGGGACAGGGGCGCAAGCAAGGAAGTGGAAACAAAAATCAGAGCTGACTCAAAGAGATACACGCTCTGGAAGAGCGAGCCGCCGCCGGTTTCGCTTGTGAGCAGCGGCTTGTGCCCTGTAGAGACGTAGCACTCGTGGAGGGTCAACAGCAGAATCATAAAGCCGAAGAAGAGGAACACGCTGATACCAAAAGGCACCTGCAGAGTCGAGAATCCCTCGGCCTTCAGGTTGTCCGTCAGGGGGCCCTCCGCAGCGGCATCCGTGGAAATCTTATGGGACACCAGGTAGCTCTCTTGGAGCAATCCGGCTCCCCAGCTCGCGTCCTCGGAGCACTGGACCTCAGAGGTTTCGAGGGCCACGGACATGCCCGCCGCAATCATAGCAACGCTGAGCAGTCGCAACATCTTGGCCAGCAGCATGCAATTGGGGTTCGGTCATAAGTTCAGTTTGGAGTGATGGGTTCGAGCCAACACCTCATAAGAGCGTACGTCCAAACTCCTTGTGACATGAGGGCTAATCAGTGGACGCCAAAGCAAGGGTGGATGGCAACTCAAGGGTTGGAATGGATCTATCTTCAATAGAGTCGCGTTTGGTTAAAGCCAGTAAGATTATATTCCTTTTTAAGATACTATACCCCGGAAGGAGGATATAATCTTACTCTATATTGGGTACCATAGTATCCACAAATACAATACTACTCAATTGGTCTGGCCTCTGCACCGCCGGCGAACAGAGACCTTGCGGCACTCCCGAAGCTTCGGCTCCAGGCGCCTGAAGCTTTTTGTCGCTGCCATTTGAAGGGGTTTAGGGCTTCCCAAAATTAGGTGTCTCTGTTTCAGATCCTGGTAAGAAGCATTTTACCATATTGTTGGGGTCTTCAAGGAATAAGTAGAACGGGCCTTGAGGTATGCCTTAGTAAACCCTAATATGCGAGGGAGGATCCATGTCCTACCAGTTCAGGGCAAATCCTCACACACCCTTTTGATTTTTGCGGGCTTTTTGTTGGCTATATGCCGGAACCTAAACACCAGCCCCCACCTACCCTTGCACCCTACACCCTAACCCTAAACCCTAAACCCTAAATCCTACACCCTAAATCCTAAACCCTAAACCCTAAATCCTAAACCCCAAACCCTAAATCCTAAACCCCAAACCCCATCAGAAATCCGAAGCATCCCGTACCCTGCAAAATATGACCACCTTGTCTAACCTCTCATCCTTTGAATGACAAAATCGGCCTCCCGAGGTTCGCGAAGGCTTCGGAAAACTCCATGCCAGGGCCTGAGTTTAGAGGTGAATGATATCATCTGTTTTGCGGAAGGGTTTAGGGCAGTTGCTTCATTGAGTGAGGATGATTTCTTGCAGAAACTTACATGGCTCTCCTTGAGGCGCTGGCGGAGGCTGAACTCCAGCAGAGGTCCCTCCACCTCAGCCCGCTTGGCATGAGATTGGAGTTGCTGCTTCAGCAATCTACGAATATCCATGCAGTCACCCCCCACATGATTTGAACGTGCTATGGCTCTGGAGGATAGAACAATTTTATTTTTGTTGGCAGGAGTCACATTCGTTCCTCTCTGCCCTGCTCTGCGTCACAGCGTCGGAGCGGCACATACCCAGAAAGCGTGCGACAACGCGGGCGCCGGGGAAGCCGTGCGCACTGGCGGAGGAACTTGGACACAGCACAACGACGCGTATGCAAAGGGATTCTATAGGGGTTATACAGGAGATCTACTGGGATAATGGGTTTAGGGCTTAGGGCTTTCAAAAGTGGCTTCCATTTCATTTTCCATTATCGTTATATAGCCCCAATGCATTATAGCATCTGCGTGGACACTGTGGGCAGCTGCGGCAACAGAGTGAATTGTTCCAGCCGGCTCTAGCAAAAGCGCCCCTGACTAGCAGACACGATCTCGTCTTCTCGGAGCCCAGTGCTGCAAAAGCTGCGCGGCGCAGTGCCTTTGCAACTTAGAGAAAACAGCTTGTCCATAAGGACGAGGAAACACTGCCAAGCTCAATGAGGATTGCCGCGTGCACATGGTGCATCACTTGCAGCGTCTAGCGCCCCTGAGACTGCATTCTCTGCACTTCTTTTCCAAAGTTCAGGGTTTAGGGTTTANNTAGGGCAGTTTAGGGCTTAGGGTTGGCCAGATTTCTGAAGTGCAACCTCCTTTGGTCGATTCAGTTTCAACATGGCTGGTATTTGTTCTTCATTTTGTCTGGCATTTGGCCCAAAATTCGCCCCGCACTCTGTTGTTGCCCGTTCGCATGACCTAATTGTTAGTACCTCCTCCTTGAAAGGCTTGAGCAATGCCCAAACCTGAAAACGCAAGCCTCTACCATCTTTTGCGCCTGGAGCCGCAACCGCGCCAACCCCGCGTTGGGCACGCATGTCTGGGACCAAAGTGTGGAAACGCATTCGGATGTTGTCCCTGGCCGCTGTTGCGATGCTCAAAGCTTGGTCGACAAGTTCTGGCAGGATCACTGGAAGCAGTTCATGTCTCAGGTGGAGCGGCGGAGCGGTAGTGACTCGGGATTGCGACCCATCGAAGTCGCTTGCATGTTTCATACTAGGTTCTACAAGCATGCATGCTGAATGCGGCTGGTTTGAAGTCTACTTTGACAAGTAGCCGGGGCCCTGAAAACCCAACGAACCAAAGTAGGTACTACTCATCTAAACGCACGNNTCCCCCCCCCCCCCCCCCGCAAAGTAGCTGTTCTTTCTAGACACGGACGTTCAGGGTAGCTCTTGACTCCACCGCCAAGGATTCGGATGGGGCTTACTTAGGGGAATGGTACAAAACAAGAGAGGGAACCCGCGTATGACTTAGAATTCGGGATCTAGGCCCCAAGTCAACCTTCCAGAGCAGATAAACGCAGATTGGAGGGGGACTTGCAATTTCTTTTGCGGAGGCTTTGTCTCTGAGAGTTTAGGATTCAGGCCCTCGAGATCCACCACCGGCTGGTGTGCAATTGTCGGATGGGAAGGACCAGAAAAAGACCTTGGTGTCAACCTTGTGTGAGCGACCTTTTAGCTCGGAAGTGCGTACTTTAGCTTCAGCTGCAGCTGCTGCGGCTTCAACTCCTAAAAATACAGCCTCTACCCGTCATGTAGCTCAGGTCATACAACTGAAGGTGGGGACGCCCCAGCGCAAGCTTCAGCAGTGCGGACTGCGAAGATGGCTTGAAATACGTGAAAATCTTGAGCAGACTATTGCAAGCCACGGTGAGTCGATGGTAAAGGTACAAGAGCAACCTTCCGGAAGCTAGCCCAGCCGGTTGGATAAGGAGGTGACTATATGACGATGGACGGTGAGAGTGCAGCGCAGCATGCACATAGTCCAACTTGCTGCTTTGCTCGTACACACTTCCTGACAGCCAGTCCTGTTCCGGGTGGAAAATCTCTTTTGCTGAAAACAAGCCACTCACCTTCCAAACATCTCCCGTGGCGCAGACTGCTTTGACCCTCAGAGGACCCAGCTGCCACCGAAGGCGGTTGTCGAATGTAGAGCATGGAACAGCTGATGCCTAGCACACTCGATCAATGGGGAAAAGCCACACCAACACGGGGTTGGACTCGAACCTCAAACCAATCTGACCGAACAAGGGCATCGCACCAAGGGCAGGGCTGGCAGCAAGCTAAGCTAAGCTGATTGCCAGAAACTGGAAGTTGCAGGATATGGCTTAGGGTTTAAGGTTCAGGTTAGGGTTCACGTGGCGTTATGTGTCCATGCTTCTTCCGTTGCCGGACACTGTGCACCGCAGGCCCTGATGGCCCTGTCACTGAAGGCCCATCGGATGATGCTCCAAAGATCTTGTAAGATATCACACAGCATGCACTGCCCACGCGGAGAGCTGTGTGCATGTGCTGCATCATAGATACGCTTTGCGGCGGAAGTTCTGATGCACACTGAGCGCCCGAGCCGGTTGGCTGTATCCTGGGTTGCTGTCAAGGAACTTAAAATATGTGAATAGAAAAAGAAATCCCACTATTTACTATATACCCAAATGTGGTAACTTAGTTCGCAACCCAGTACGTCGTCTACTCATTGGCTAGGCCGGGCCATGACTGGACGTCTTGCGTTGAAAATGGAGAATACCGCTTGGGATGTCAAGCGGTGACAAGGGGAGCATGCCAGAATACGCGTGGAATCCTGGCAGAAGCATTTCCTCACGGCAGCCTCTATCCTCTGTATCTCTTGAAGCCCCGGCCGCAGGCCACCCTCCCTGCCCAGCATCTTTGGAGCAAGTGCTACTACACTGGCAGTGTCCTACTGAGTACTAGACCAGCAGTTGAAGTTGTTGCTGTTTCCACTGATAGGCTTGCAGGCTTTAATCTCGGTTCGCGTGCCTCCGGGCCCGCTCCCCAGGACATGTCCAGAGACCCCTAAACCCTAAACCCAAAATCCTGAACCCTATATTAACCCCTAGGCTCCCCCTTAGTTTGGGTTGCTACCGAGCGCTTGCTAAGTGACCGCGAACAGCCTTAGCGAGCTTTTAGCCAGCGCTTAGCCATTGCTCAGTAGATATGGGAACCCTCCGTCTCTAGGACTCTAGGAGCCATAATTACCAAAGGGTTTAGGGCTTAGGGCCCCCCATCTACCCTCGATATAGCCCGAAAAAGGGACCATCTACCCTTGTTTAAAGGGTACAAGGAGGGTCCTGGTATACGTGCACAGGATGACCAAGTCAAGGTTCGACAGACTTATTTGGGCTTCAGGTAGATTCTGGGTTGAGCTTCTGCATCATGCGCGCGGACCAAAATGTTGATTGTGGGGAGGGGCAATGTGGGAGGGGGGGGGAAAAATGACACCATAATGTCGCTTCTGACATAGAATCTTGCAAACCTGCAGAAGAGCCCATGTACCCTGCTGCGCAAGGATGCCATAGCGGCTCAAAATGTTTGAGTTTCGAGTGGCTCTGGAGTGTTTGGGGATGGGGGTCCTAGCGAGCCAGCAGATGTATTCACCAAGGTGGCAAAGATGAAAAGAATCTGCATGTAGCCACAGAGGAGCCATAGCCTAAACTCCTAGTATCCCCCCTTACTAACCCCTACAGTAGTCCCCTATATCATCCCCTATATAACACCCCTTCAAGGACTTTCGACTATAGCTCGTATGGTAAGGCGCTGGTGTGGGCATGGCAAGGCTCAAGCTGTCAAGTCCTTGAGGCAACTTCTGCCAGTATGTGGAGCGTTGGCATGAGTCAACAAGAGACTCTGAACCAGGTGAGGCTGGAGATTCATGGTATATTGGGTTTACATAGGGATCAAGGTTTAGGGTTTAGGGATGGAAAGTTTAAAGGAACCTACTATAATGGGGTTATATAGGGATTAGGGGTTACGGATGACTTCTTAACGATATCACAGCAGGATGTTCCTTCTGAGGCTTCCGAGCAGCTACACTTGAAGCAAGTTGGACACACCTACAAAACAGAAGCTTCCATTCATGCTCTTTTCCATCATTTCTGGCGGTAATATCCCTACACTCTAAAGCCTAAACCCAATGCAAAAAAGCTAACTTCCCAAAAACTTGTGACAACTGGCACCAGTCGCTCCAGACAGATGCAGAGAGAAGTCCCTGCAGCTATGACTTCAGCGTTTAGGGTTTAGGGTGTAGGTGCTTGGGAAACTGGAGCCTCTGGGGCGACGCCGTCCGAAAGTCTGAACAGGTGGACAAGCATGGTAACCGTGCAAGCACAGGACTTACCTCCGCTTAATGGCCAAGGGATCAGGCGGGAGGACAGCACTTGCGCAACGCGGCTGCACAACTTGCACCCGGATACCCAGTGCCAACTACAGGCCCTGCAGGCACACATCTTGTGCTGAAAATCGAAAACACAGCCTGGGAAGTCAACAGAGCTTTGCAGGTACACATGGGGCGCGCGCCGAAATAGCTGTTTGTGCTCCAGGGCAACAACATCGTTCTAACATGGCATCTGTCTAAAGAGTAAGAGATTCCACATGGTCACGCGTGTCCCATCCTGCCTAAACAGCCGCAAAGGCCGGTGGAAGCGTGCTGCTCCTCTTTGCCTTCTGTCACAGTCTGTTGCAAGATGCGTCTTCAACATTTAAGGCTTAGGGGCTCAGAGTTTAGTCCCAACATCTGATCTACCCTTTCCGTTGCATCTACAATGCTCCATTCGTATGCGCTTGCAACTGCACGAACCTTGCTGTTGGCCACATTGAATTCTGCCTTTCCTCTGCGCGACTACGCCCTGCACAGCCCTAGGAGCAAATGAATAATTGACTGGGCATTGCAGGTGCTTCAAATAATGCGGCTGCAACCATAAGCTGCAGGCCCATATGCAAGGATAGTACGGCACGAATCATAGATTCCCTTATTCCCTACTAGCCCCCCTAGAAACCCCATTATAATGTAGTAGTTTCATGTTCTTTTCCATGACCCCTATATTTAGGGATTACATTCCCATATGCTAGGGGAATCTTCCGTGAGCCGCGAGAGCTAGAATGTGTCGTGCATCACATCTTTAGCACATGCTGCTTGCCACCGTGCAATCGGCCTTCAGATGCACGTTGCGGCGACAAGGCTCATGCATGTTGCGCAAAGGCCGGTTGAGCCAAGGTGTTGGGAAGGTGCTACTTTCAACCCACGGAAAGCTTGAGTGGACGAAACAGGTACGACATTTGCAGCTCGCTCAGAAAACATTTGTAAGAAAGCCACTTGTTGCAAAGCGTTGGGCAGTCGCTCTCAATGACTGCTGCTGGAACCTTATCATCCGTTCTCAGACGCCATTCCCGGACGCTCCCTGAAACAAGGGGAGGTTTTAGAGTGTCTTGCTGACGTGGTCCCCCCCATCTGAGGCCACTAACTAGCTATTGCCTCACCACATGGCGGTTTAAACTGTCAGGGTTCCCTTTTGGGTGGGTCCCTGTAGTAAGGAACACATTCTGCTGAGGTCTATATTTTGATGGAAACCCCATATTCTGCAAACATCTTCTCCTGGCTCTGACGACAGGGGACCTCCACAAAGTATTCACTAACGCCTGCCACAGCCAGCTGGGAAAACGCAATCCTGCAAAGCGCCATCGCGGACAAGGGATTTGAGCAGGCCTAGCAAATGCACCCGAGAGCAGCAACTCACCCACAATTTGGCCGCTGTGTGATGCGGGCCTTCGATATCAAGCTTGGGCTGTGCCCGAGCAGGCTGCGCTAGGTTGGACTCTTTCGTAACTGCGCTGCTCACTTTCAACCATCTGCAGCCTGACGGGGTCAGACAGGCATAGTTACACGGAATGTCGGAACTCTATAGGGTCAATGGAAAGGAAAATGCCAGCTCATTGCTTTCCGTGGTCAATTGTCGCAACCTGCTTGAGGTCTGAATTGAAACACACATGCACAGACTCTTGCAAGTTGGATGCTGCAAGACACATGCTATCATCCATGTCCATGCTATCAATGCAGGCAGCTTCCTGCATAGAGGCTGAGCCAATTTCCGGCCCCAGCAGCATGGCAGCCCCTAAGTGAATCCTCACTGGTTTAGGGTTTAGGGTTTGGGGAGAATCAAGCTAGCTGTTCTAGGCCCCATGATGTCAATCAGTTCACAAGCAGGCGTATACAGAGACCCTGACATCAACCTCGTAACCTTGTAACAGTTTCCAAAGGATTGCAGGCAGAAGGTTTCGCAGGAACTGCAGTCACTGGGGATCCATTCAAGCACAGGATTTTAAATTCCTCACAATCAGAAAACCTACCAGAATATTTGAATACCTTGGCTTACACTTAGATGATTTTACCAAACTCCCGAAGCGAGAATGTACAAGCCCCGGCTAAGCCCGTAGCGCCTCCGCCCATGATCAGAGCATTTTGGCGGAAAAGATTCTCCGGTCCAGGCTCCCGGGTTTACACGGCAAACACGGTTTAACACCGGTGTGAACATCCCATCGCTGTACGTCTCTGTGAGCCCAGTAGACGCTACTTATGCGGGCAGATGTGAGATGGTCGTCATGATTTAGGGTTTAGGACTTAATTAAAGGATTTAGGGCCAAGGTCTGAATAGCCTGAAGCCCATCAAGAGCCCTGTCGTTTCTAGGTACTTAGCCCACAAGAGCTCCAGGGTGATTCATCCCGAAACGGGCCAGCACAAATCTGAGACAATGCCGCTGACTGCAGCTTGGACTTCGGTTCCACAAGTTCCGCAAGCAGGCAAGGATCTTCCGAACGCGGCCTAGAAGTGTCTGGCTAAAGATTGACGGTGCGTGGCATGCATGCATGCTGCCGGTCACAATATGTAAGACTTCATACCTCGTTTGCTGGATTCCAGAATCTCCGCAAGGAGTGGCTGGTCTGAGCCCCATCTTGGGTCAATTGTTGTAGGAGGACCCCTGATGCGTGATCTCTGCATCATGCGTGGCCTGCCAACGCTCGGCAAGGCCCTACACCCTGAACCCAAAAGACTCGTCAGGAGGAGGTTTCAGAGCGCCCCGCGGCCGACGCTGGATGCAATGCGAACGCAGCTCGTCCAAAGACATGTGCGGCTCATAAACAGCGCAAGATCTCCGGACAAACATCTGGTGCAAAGTCCAGGTCATCCATTGATACCTTGGCTTCTTGCATCTTCTTGCTACAGCAGATACAACGCTTCCAAACTTGCATGTGAGATCGGCGCAAATTCCTGTGACACCCAAAAATAATAAGAATTCGTCTACCCTGACATCCAGCCATCATGGGAAAGGTCCAATTGCACTAAGTGTATATTTTAGTTTCCGTGAATGAGGTCGACCCAATAGAGACTCCAAAATACGAAAGTCCTCATTACGGGGATGCCCAAAAAGGGACCTCTAGTATTGGGAAAGCCCCCATACTACACAGTCTGGAAGCTTCGGGTCCTGCATAAGCTGGGAATCTCTCTTGCTAGCCTTCCATCAGCACATGCATGGTACAGGGCTTCGGGCTTTGTACTGTGGAGGTTGTAGAAGTCCAGATTATAATCCAGATTCCAAAGATTTGCGCTGTCCACCGCCTGCCATATTGGGCTCAAACATCCACGAACAAGACTCATCATTATCAAATGGGGGTTTCCGAAAATTAGGGGTACCTTATTGGTGGTCCACATAATAAAGAATATAATCCCAAACCCTGAGCCTTAAACCGCGTGGGGTTCTATTTCGGTCCCCCTGTTTTGGGAACCTACCAAATTCCTCTAAGCTACGTGCGCTGACGCTGACGGCACACACGGCGCTGAGCGCAGAAGCCTCAACCTGCGTTGTTGCACTGATGGTTTGAGGGTTTGAGCGTCTTAGCGTCTTAGGGTTTTAGGGTCTTAGGGTTTAGGGATTTCTCAAAAGAGGGGTGTGCTGGGGACACTGGGGGTATGGAGGGCCTCTTCAGGAGACTGTAGAGACCCTGTAGTAAGATTAGGACTAATACTAGTTAGTGAGAACAATAAAAAGAAGAAGAACATTAAGAATATTAGTTCTAGAAATGATAAGAATAGCATCCCTGAAGCCTAAGCCCTATATAACCCTATATATATATATATATGTATGTAGCCCTCATTTTGGGAACTACCGAATGTTGTCAGAAACTTGGACTTTTGGACAAACCCTAAACCCTAAACCGCCTCTGCCAGACCGTTGCGGCAATCAGGCATAGTCTGGCGGCTTTCGCGGGCCAAGGGGGCAGGGTGCCATGCACAGGCATGCCATGGCTTGTAGATAGCCCGGCTCTAAGTAGGTTTGAGGGTTTAGGGTTTAGGGTTTTAAGGTTTAGAGTTTAGGGTATAGGGTTTAGGGTTTGGGGATGTTTGGGGTTTAGGGTGTATGGTTCAGGGTTTAGATCTTTCCCAAAATTAGGGGTACCCTGTTGGGGGGAGATAGGGGTTATACAGGGACATATAAGGATATGTAATGTCTAGGGTTTATAAGGCTGCCCAAAATTTTATAGAAGTCTTGGGGTCTATATTGGGGTCCCCCTATATTGGAGAAACTACCATATAAGGGAGGGAACATAAAGACTCTTTAGGCGGTTATGCAGGGATTGTTCTTAGGATCACCGCTGCTGATGGTGTGCATTTGGCAACGAGTCTGAAGACAAGCTCAGCATAAAATGAAGGAGCAGTCTGAGGGGCAGCCTGCTTTGTCATATCCAAATATTGTTGACGATGTGCGTATACCGTTGACTTCTTGTGACCTGCAAAATGCAGTGCAAGAGCAATGTTGTGAAGTGCCTCCGAGATCATCCCGCCGAGACTATTTTGTGACATCTTAGCTCCCCAAACTCAAACTGACCCTAAACCCTAATTAAACCCTTCAACCCTGACCCTAACCTTAGACTCTATAGCCAGCACATTGATCTGCTTCCTACATATTTACAACCTGGTGGTATTTTGCGTGTTTTTCCTACCTCGAACTGTTAGTGTCTGCCCAAACCCTCAGTTGAGTTGGTGTCTGCAGGCAGGGTCAGCATGATGTGGGTGGGAGTGGTCTTCGAGGGGCAACCTGTTTGATTTCCATGCAAGCAAAGAACGGACATGCGGTTGTAGATGTTGAAGCTCAACATTGTCAACGTCATGATTTCACCGAATGAGCTATAGTCTAAACTCCCGGTACCCCACTTAAGAACCCCTTCAGTAGTCCCCTATGTACTCCCCTATATAACCCCCTTTAAGGAGTCAAATGCCGTCAACTACGTTCTTCTACCATTCTACCAATGGTGGCTTTCTGACCTTCAGAACCTAGTGCTTGTTACCGTTGAGGCTGAGGGACCGATAAAACTGGATCACCACTTGACAGATACCACCCCTTCAAACTTGTCTCTTGTAGATTGCAAGTATAGCCTGCTTCTAATGCAAGTACTTAGACCCTCCTTCTACCCTGTATATACCCTAATTACCCACTATTAATGGCCATATAGCCATATTTAAGGGTACAAGGAGGGTCCGGGTAAATAGGAAGCAATTTATCCTGCAAACAGAGGGCCCTGCTCCCTGCCTTCGGGGGGTGTGTAAGAACGACAAGATTAGTGAGCACGATGGTACTCGCAAGGTGGTATTGGCAGGGTAATGCTGCACCTTGCAATTAAGTACCCCAAATGCAGATCAAAAGACTAGCAGCCAGGACATATGGAGAAATCTCGTGCATAGGCACACCAGTTTTTTGTTTTATCTTCGCCGCATGTTGTTGCTCATGGTGCCTGCCAGACCGTGCACACCTACGTGCAAGCCAAAATACAAGCTATTCATTGCAAACGGGATCTTAAGGTGCAGGCGCCCGCTCAGTGACTATCAGCTTGCAACGTATCCCGCTAAGCCGCCAAGCAAAGGAGGCATTGAAACCGTTCTGCAACGCCTGAACTCGCTTCGAGCGCCGTGGCCTATCCGAGCCCTGGCACAGCACATGCTGTATCAGATGCATGAATCAATCAAGGCTCACAGTGCTTCAGGCTGCAGACCCGCCAGCTTGACCAAATTGCAGCTGCACTTACAGGTAAGATCAGGGTAATTTAAGGCTATTTTGGTACTATTCCCTATGAATTGCCCAGTAAGACGTAAGATGCGGGGAGGAATGCAGGGGCCTCCGGCCTTCATTGACTCGTGCCTTCAACAGCTGCTGCCTGCAAGTGTACAAGACGTCAAAACCCAGCGATGGGGTGCCAAGCGCCGCCAAAAGCAGAGGCAGCAACTGGTGCGACACGCGCTCGGCTGCCAGGCTGTGCACTGCTGTCATCCTCCGCCACATCACTGAACCAGCTGCGCGCATTGTGCTCTTGCAATGGGGGAGAACCGCGGACGTAGGCAGGCGCAGAGCAAGCACAAGACAGGCAAGAGCAAGGACAGTCACGTACGCACGCCACTGGAAGCCCCGCCATTCGGTGAGCAAGGCACCGGCCGTGCTGTACCATTGCACCTCCCGCAATATGTTGAGCAGCACAGCACCTCCAACCATGCCAAACTATGCATGTGCCTGTCTCTTGGCCATGGAAGACATCAGGAGCCATCAGCCAGCCAGGTCCCATGCGCTGAGGAAGCTGGAAAGGGTGTGTTGTGGAATTCTCTGCCCTTTCGCTTTGTCATCGTGCAGCAGCTGAGGCGCTTTCTCCAACGTCCAGCAAACTTGAGCACAGGAGATCTGTGACCGAAAGTGATGTTTTGGGCCCACAAGCTGTGCTTGACCGCGCAACTGGCTTCAAGGAGGCAATGATTGGCAGGCCTGGCGGGCAGTGGGCTGACTCCAAAGCCCGTTGAAGTGCTGCCAGCTCCCAAGCCAGACAGCGGGGACACGACCATCCATGAGGAACCAATCGCAAAGCACCGAACCCTCTTCCCGCGGCCCGGCAACGGCAAGCCCCAGGATCCATCAACAGCAAGCTGCCAGCCAGCAACATCAGCCATGGGCGCGTGGGGAACACATCAGCTTGGCGGCGCCTCCGGCACCGCATCCGGGGACACAGATGTGCAAAGCCCGAAATCAGCAACAGCCCGCTTCGATGGATTCCTCTTCTTTTCCTCCCAGAGTTTTCAAAGGCAGAAGGCTGGTGGCAGCAACCATTCTGAGTTTGGAAGTATATTTGCCCACTTGCTCCGACATGTTTCGCCCAGCATGGCTGCGTCGCCCGTCTCTCAACTAAACTTCAGCAAACCCTAAACCCTAAACTCTAAACACTCAGGTTTAGTTGTTTACGATTCGTGCATCTCACCAGGCCAGGGAAGCGCGGCTGCGTAGGACATGAGTATAGGTATTTGTGAGGTCTGGGGGGTTTAGGGCTTAGGGTGAAGGGTATTCAGATTTAACCCTAAACCCTAAACTCTAAACCCGGTTCTGCATCTTAGAGGCTGAAGCCCTTCCAGCCTGTACCCTGCGCAATTCATCCATTGCGAGCCTTGGACCCGGCCTTCCCCTAGGACTTTCAGGGCTTCATAAGGGTCCAAGTACCCAAATCATAGGGTTCTTAGGTACACCATTCAGATTGTAGTATTTGAGCCGTAGAGCCCTGTTATTTGCTTGGACCCTCTAGGATAGGGATTCGGGGGCAACAACAGGACCTTCTTTATATCTGGGAACTGCCCACAGGTTGCTTGCGCATACTGCTCCATATCCAGCTTTGCGGACCTATGCCTCTGCCCGCAGCGCCCATCAAAGTTGAACTGCGCGGCCTCTGCGCGAGCGCGTCAAAAATCTGAAACACTCTGCCAAGCCTGACTTCTGGGGTTTTAGGGCTAATGCCTAGATTCGGCCCTACAGTCTGTAGATATTACCTAGATTGGGCTGTTTGGATCAATAGGGGATGGAGTGCTTTGGCCCATCTGATGGGAAACTGTAGGCAACGTGGCAGATTGCTGGAACCCGGTCCCTGCGCAACACGGCTTCTAGACAGTCCTAGGCTGACATCTTCAACGGTTTAGGGTTTAGGGTTTAGACCCTAAACCCTAAACCCTATACCACTGAACTACCCAACACCACACCCCAGCTACGCCACCCCCAACCTGACAAACAAAGCTACCATCTGGAATAACAAAGTCTACGAGTCGGTGTCATCCGTCATCCTACTGTCTCTTGCACGGGGGGTTCTTGAACTAGGCGCCTACAGAGGGATTCTAAGATTCTAAGGGGGTCCTTGAAGAACTCCATAAGGGCATTTTGTGAAACTCTCCTATTTCTATCCAGCCTCATCTTTCCACGGGAGGGCTCGGCTGGCGCAAGGTTGCCCAGATTTGAAAATTACCACAAACCAAAGGACCCCCACATACTATATTCCTGCAATTATTGGGGCACTGAAATGGCACCCCTAATTTTGGGACCCCCCCCCCCTCCGTTTCTGCAGCTATTGGAAGCCAAACCTGTCTCAGCAAGGCCCACCTGACCTCTCCGGCAATCAATATGCGCGAGTCTATGAACCCCCAATGTTCAGACGATGCGCCCACCCAACACGGTGGCTCTCTCGGCGCTGAAGCTAGTGTAGTGTGACACACGATCCACACTTGAAAGCACACCCACTCGAGACTTTGCTGGGTGAAACATTCCGGCGGCCAACGTGGTGTACGCCAAGCTCAACTTCAGCAGGCCCAGCAAGCCCCGTGCAATGGTTGCTGACTTCAGAGTTCTGTTTATCCACCATCCAAGGCTTTCCGAAAAGGCAGCCTCAAAGTCTTCAGGATGTGCCCCATGTGGCTGCATGCGGAAGGTGCAGCCTCCAATGGTCCAGGGTCAACTTTATAAAACCCATTGCAGTAGTTTCCCCAATATAACCCTAATACACTATAGTAGTTTCCATTTTCTTTTCCATTATCCCCATATAAACCCAATGTCAACTAAGCTGGGATCTGCTGAGGGCCACCTTGGACAGCTGCATTGCAGGGGCAGCGAAACACGCAGCGTGGGAGAATGCCACAGCATGCGCACAGCCGTGGCTCCATGGTGGGTCTCTAATGCTGCAAATTTTGAGAACGATTTCCCGAAACCAGCACCTCGCCTTTCTGTGAACTGCAGGCAAGGCTGACTGGTTCAAGCAGAAGCACTCAGGAAGAGAAGCTTGGCATACTATGGTTCATGAAGCGCAAAGGCTACTTCCTGGTGGCATCCGCCCCACCTGGAATTTAGGGTTTATTTAAGGGTGAACAGTTTGCAGCAAGCTACTGAACTACTAATTTCAGATCCTGGAGCCAAGTCTATTAACAGATTGCAGCTTGGCCGCCCCCGGCTGCTGGTTAACAGGCGCACGCACCGCACGCACCGAGGTGGATGCATGATGCATCGTGTAAGGATTCCCAACAAAGCAAGCTCCCAGGTCCTCTAAGACCTATTTTTTGAAGAGTGGTCATACAGCTCTCTGCCCTTCTCTTAGCCAAAGTGCACCCTTGAGGCTTAGGCCAATGGCCTACAAAGTGCAGGACAACCTGAGGCACAAGATCTGGTAAGCCTTGGCCTGGGTATGAGCGTTTGTCCAAACTCCAAATGGTGCTGTCCCAAAATTACGGGTACCATTTTGGGGGTCCTAATAATAAGGATTGTAATATTGTGGGGTCTATATTGGGGTCCCATAATCCATTGCGGTAAATTGCTCTTGTCGGGCTTTGGCGCGAGGTGAAGAAGAAGGCATAGCTTCACACATGCTTGAGCTGGATCAGGTACACCCAGTGCTACTTGTCAAGATTGTGGCATGTCGCTTTGGGCAGGGTCATATTGCTTGGCTAATCCCTGATGCCCGCGCCAATGCTCGCGCAACAACCCGCAATACGCGAGCTTTGGCCATTGCTTAAGTGGTCTCATGCGCTAGACTGTTGCGAAAAATCTGCTTTAGGGTCGGGCTTGTGGAAAGCCGCACAGACTTTCGAACTTTGGGCACTGGTGACATTCGCACATGCAAGCATCTGCGGGGACATCGTGGACTGCCTCCAGCAGGAATTGAGTTGCTTAAGCCGGACCCGCATGCAAGAGCCCCCCCTGACCGTGTGCCGTGCACTCGACCAGCAACCGACATCTTCAAACCCCATCCTTGCCTTCTCAAAATTCAAATGTTGCAGACAGCTGCCGGCAGAAAGATGAGCAAAGCCTCGCAACTGGGAGAGTAAGGCTTTGCCTCGAGGACGAACAATCATAAGGGCCCTCAATTAGGATCGCTGTGTGCTCATGGTGCATCACTGAAGCAAGTTCCTGATTTTAGGGTTTAGGGCTTCTGGGCTCTGACGATTGATTCAAACTTCCCCCCGCACCCTACCCAAAGGACAGTCTTGCGACCCAGTCTCCAGCACCTTCTTCTTTCAAGGCTCGAGCAGCGCCCTTGCTCGAGCATGTTTGGGATTTTTCCAGAGTTAGGGGCCACCCTTACATACCAGATTTTTTTGCAAACCCTCCCCTTGGGATCCCCACAGAACGGACCCCCTTCTTTGAAAACCCCCCAGGCCGAAGCTTTACTCTCCTTCGGAGCAGAGGCCAGCCACCCCCCAGGCTTGCAGGCAACAGTCGCAGTCCTCTTGGCACCAGGGGACTTCTCAAAATGGGAATTTTGAAGGGTTTAGGGTTTAGGGGTTTAGGGTTTAGGGTTTAGGGGTTTAGGGTCTAGGGGTTTAGGGTTTAGGGGTTTAGGGGTTTAGGGTTTAGGGTCAGAATGAGAATGCTGGAGGAGTTCAAGCCCTTGATATCTAAGACCCAAGCGGTGATGACGATGGTTCAGACGCTGGGTGCTGTGCCCACATGTGGAGGGCGACTGGCTTGAATTTAGTGTTCTTGGGCTGTGGAGGTCCTTGAACTTCCGATCGATGCAATCGTCTGCCTTCTAGGGGCTTTGCACTTTAATCAAAGAAGACACCCTAGATGCTCGGTGAGGCTCTAGATGGTCATCAGCAAAGCCCTACACTCCGAGTAAACATTGCTGGCCAGATAAAAACAAATTGGAGGTGGACTCCTGGCTCCACTTGAGGCCTTTGCTTCTGAGCCTTCACGCGCGAAGCTACTTCCCAGTGAAATTGAAAGGTACGGCTCAAGAGGGCTCCTGCATACGTGGCTCGCAATTGTGCAAGTTTGCTGGGCGTGAGCTCTTAAAGATGTCTTGAGGGCTACCTCAAGATGTTAAGCAAACTATTGAAAGTCAGGGTTAGTCGACAGTAAGGGTAAGGGGGTGACCTTCCAGAAAAATGAGCTGTAGAGGAGGTGGAGATGTTTAGGGGTTAGCGTTTAGGGATTTAGGGTTTGGGTGTTCCCTTTGCGTTTAAATTGCTCGCGCGGCGCGAGTTGATCCAAGGAGTTGTAAAGTGCGGTCAATGTGCCGCATTCGGATAATCAGGGCAAATTGCGGCTCATTCAGGGGGTAACTAGGGGGCTAGTATTGCATAGATAGACTGGTGTGCCCCAACATCTGCAGCACAGCAAGTACGCGCCTTGCACCGGCAACGACACAGCTCAGGATAACGTCTCGCCGTGAACCCAGCGCTGGGAAGTCAGAAGTAGAGCATGCCACTCACCATGCAACAGTCTCCCCCGATGCTGATTGAGTTTGTTGCTATACCTAGACCCCCAACTAGCTGTATTGGGGCTTATGTACCTGCAAGTTGGGGCCTGTATCCCCCCAGTAAGAGCACCAGGAGGGTCTTGGTACTTCGGCATTAGCATCCACAGCGGCAGGGCGAGATTAAAGGGGGCTCACGCATGATTTTAAGAAACCGCACCTGGCAACGAAGGCCTTCTCTGTATGCAACACATGGAGCAGCTGATACTTGCCACACTCAATCATAGGGGGCAAGCCTGATTCTTAACCTCAAACCAACTTGAGTGGAAGAAACAAGGAGCCGATGAGAAGCGCTCGCTGTATCTCTGCGAATCAAACCATTCAATCAATTCCCAGCATCTGAACGCTGCAGGAGGTGAGTTGCAAGCGTGTATTCCTCGTTCGTCGCAAAAGAGTCGAAATGGTAGTTTCCCAAAATAGGGGGACCCCATTATAGACCCAAAAATACTATAGTCCTTATTATAGGGACCCCAAAAAGGTACCCCTAACTTTGGGAAACCCCCAAATAGAGGTACACCTGTTGTGATGGCGATCACCCGGAAAATGTTAGGCGGTCGGATACACCGTTTCTGCCACAATGTCAACCTTAAACCGTCTGGCTGAGACTAAACCCTAAACCCTAAACCCTTTGACCCTAAGATAAGCCATAGTCTTGTAAGGCGGACCAGAGCAAGAACTTATGGCCCTGCCACTCAGAAGCACCCAGTCCTCTAGCAGCATCAAGCAGCCTACAGGCCCCTTGGATGATGCTCCAAAGAGCCTTAGGGTTTAGGGTTTAGGGAAATATTGGGGTAATGGAACATAAAATGGAAACTACTATAACGGGTTATATAGGGGTTTTGGGTTTTGGGTTTAGGGCTTATAAGATGCCAAGGCGGCAGGAACCTACTATGCAGCGGGCAGTGAGCACACTGGAACTTTGGATGCATGTTGACCGAAAGAGCCGATCTCTCGTCAACCTGCTCCTTGCAACTTCATCTGACGCCACGTGAATGACACGCGCACGAGATCTAGAACGTCTGCATCCCACGCCAACAAAGGCTGGGCTCGCCACTGACTTGGCACACGTGCTAGGTTGAATTTCGAGGATTTGTGGGTTTAGGGTTTAACACTGCAAGACGCACACAGCTGGAGCTGTAGGAGGCGAGAAGCGGGATAAGCCAGAAAATGTCAGCAGAAGCCTTTACCTTTTCCCATTAAATCCTGGACTCAGCCTTCCAACCTCTCAGCAACTGTGTGAAGCACTTGCAAAGCCTTCCCAAGTACTAGACCACCAGCTGAGGTGGGTGCTTCTTTTTCCACCAGCAGGTGCATCTGTTTTGCAACCTACAAGTTCGGTTCGCATGCCTCTGGCACCCTCCAGGACATGTCCCAAGGGTTGTAAACCAACCCCTCAAATCGGCACGCGGGCAGCTTTCCTTTTCTGTGCCCTACGTGCCGTACTACACGCGGTACCCAATAAGGAACCACAACTTTGAATGAGCGCAACGAAATGGCCGGTCTGCCCAGTCATTCGAGGTTTAGGTTCCGGGTTGAGTGCCTCCACCCGGATCGGTGTCAAAGGAAGGGAAAGGACATGTCATGTCTTAAGGATTTTTTCGGCTCTACAACTTTCTCGTTCCCATGTCATATGCGTAAAAGGTCCTGCGTTATCGTCTCTGCAAGCATTACAGAGCTTTTTTTGAGATCGAAGGATTTCTCACGCACGCTGCCAGCATGCCGCATGCGTCTACCAACATGACAAACATGCTTTCGGAGATTTGAATCACCGATGTGCACGTAGCAACTGGCTAACACAAGGTAAGTGCATGCCTCAACTGTCAAAACTACACCACTGGAGCAACTTGGTTGTACTGTTGTACTGCTCTTGTTTTTAGCAAACTTTAACACGCGATTTGGCATCTACATCGGATGCTGGATGGCTACATGTTGCTGGGTGTGTGGGCCTCGCTCTTCTTGGGGATAGGCCAGAGTCTCTGTCACTCCGTATGTATAAACTGTGTAGAACTATATGGATCTCTCAGAACTATTTATAAATGCTTCCAGCGCAATATTTGCAATCAAATCATGAAGTCGCAAACCTTTTGGATAGCTTGGCTCCATTGTGGAGTCTGCATAAATTACGAGCAAATGACGCAGCGTGGTTCAAGTAATGTTCTGCCGCATGAGCCTGTAGACCGTGGCTAGAAGCTGTATAGGCATGTATACATGCAGGGAGGGTGTGGTATGGGATGGGGGTCTTCTGTGAGCAGCAACAGCTAGGTTGTGTCCTGCATCACATCTTCAAACCTCTAGCCTGCCCCCTTGCGACAACCTTTGAGGTGCCATTGGTAGGTTCCCAAGATAGGAGGACCCCAATATGGACGCCAAATACTATAGTCCTCATTCTAGGGGCCCTCAAAAAGGTACCCCTAATTTCGGGAAACTCCCACTTTGCACAGTCCAAGTTCGAGCGAAACTGAGTGAGCAAAAGCTTCAGCATCCCACCAGGCTCAAGGACCCTCCTTATAACCTCTAAATAGGGATATATGGTCCCTATTTAGGGTATGTAGAAGGTAGATGGAGTCTCTAGGTAAGAACAGCACTTGCTGCAAAAGCAGGGTGGAATCGCTCTCCATGGCTGCCGGATCCTTGTCATCTCCTCTCAAACGCCCAATCCCGCGCTCATCTACACGGGGCTGTTTAGGGTTTAGGGGTTTAGGGTTTAAGGGCTATCTGAGCAAAGCTAGCCCTTACATAAGCGGGGGATATCTGGTATCACAAGCGGATTATGGCGATGGTCTGTGAACCTGGTCCCTTCCAAATCCCTGAGTCGACTGCTTAGCTGATGCTTCACCATATGGTCTAGGGTTGAGAGTTTGCAGCTTCGAACAGTTAACAGTCCTCCTTTTTGGGGGGTCCCTGTAATAAGGATCATGTTCTATCCTGGCTGCGAGAGACAGGGGACCATGCTGCACCCAGTCGGGAGAGCAATCCTGCAAAGTGCCATTGCGGACAGAACCCTAAGCCCTAAACCCCATATAACCCAGTATAGTAGTTTCCAGCTTATTTTCCGTTACCCCAATATAACCCGTACGTAACCCCAATATTAAGGATCGGAGAAGGCCTAACGAGCACTTCGCAAAGGCGCCCGAGACCGCTTAAGGCAGAATGCAGCCGCTGTAGGTGGGTTTTCGATCCCCGGCCCCTGCCTGAAGCGGATCGGAAAAAATGCGCCAGCGATCTGCAATGCCTGAACTTCCTCAACGCATTGTCTCACGTACTCAGCTGGTGCAACCTTCTTGGATTTGGGCTGGGAGACAGGCAAACCGGATGCTGCGAGAGAAGCTCCCTGATGCTTAGGAGGGAATGGGGGAATGGGGGCATGGATCCCTATAGTAGTCCCTATATAATCCGCAGTAGTAATCCCTATAATCCATTCCCCCATTCCCTCCTAAACTCCAGGGAGTAAAGCTGGGCGGATGCCTGCTGGCTGAAAAGCAATCATCCACGCCATCAACACAAACGGCCGGCTCCATAGAGGTTGAGCCCGTAGTTGGTCCCCTCAACGAGCCCTTGAGCAGATCTTCATTGCAGAAACTGCTTGCCTCTGCTCACATGCGCGTAACATTTGAAACCACAGGGCTTGCGGGAGGCATGTATAGCATTGAATCTCACAATCGGCTGCCCCCTAACGCTTTCCACAAGATCACAGGCAGAAGCTTTCCTAGGAACCTGGACTATTTGCCGGCACTTAACTAGAGAGTTTGGATTCCTCACAATCAGAAACCCTACCATAACATGTGAATACCTAGGCTACCTGGCTGGAGTACTCGTAGCAGGGACGTAGAAGCAACTGTGAATCCAGTTGCGCTGCCGCCAGTGGTAAGAGGTTTGATGGAAATCGTTTCCAGGTTTGGGCTCCTGGATTTGGATGTGCAACATGGTAGACCGTCAAACACCTCTAAACCCTAAACCCCATACCCCTAAGCCCAAACCCCAAACCCCTAAGCCCCATACCCCGAAACCCTTGGATCTTCTTCTTAACAGCAATTAAGGCCTGCCAGGTTGTTCAGCACATGGCGGCTGGGAAGGGCGCGCGCCCAAAAAGGGGTGAGAAATGAACCTTGACGGAATGGACTCAGCCCCCTCAAGGCCATCAAGACTCTCATCATGTTGTGTGAAGATCTGCGCTTAAAGTAGACAGTCATCCCACACAACAGCCAGTCTCACGTAATCCCCCCAGCCGACCCTGATTGGAACCCCTACCTCTCTTAGCATCCTTTGGGGGTCCCGAAAGCCCAAAGGAGGTGATGTCTACCTGAAACTTCACAGTGTGAAGAATAACGGCCTTTGGGACTAGTTTTAGTGACTTCGGGCCATCAATTTACCTACCTTGGGGGTTTAGGTATAGACTTTGGGGCACAAGGTAGGTATTATCATGTATTATCCATAGACATGGAGCCCCAGGCATCTGGAACTGGAAGGCTAGGCAGCTGTGACCTCCACAAACCTTTCGAGCTGCGCACAAGTTTGCCACCGCAAGGTCTTTCCAGTACATCATGCCTCTGATTGGCTGAACTGGATTTCGGAAAACCGGCATCTGTCCCCTTCTCCTGAGCTGTGGCTATTGATTCATGTTCCTTGTATCGTCTTTTCGCCAAGCTAAGTGAGTGAAGCGAAGCTATATCAAGATGACCTACAGCCGCAAAATCCTTGAACCTCAGTAGCTCAAACGCCCCAAGCTCAACCCTAAACCCTAAACTCTAAACCCAGAACCTACTCTGAACCCAGCGCTTCTGCATCAGGATGTTATATATCCACGTTCTTGCCATTTCGTGGAGCAGCAAACTTTTCAAGGAATCCCTCAAGGGTGCCCCATCTAAGGGGAATTCTGAGCTATGGACTTCGCAAAGGACTTAGGCCCCTAAAGAAAAAAAGGGGGGGCGCCTTCATAGCAACCCCAAGCCCTAAATCCTTAACCCTAAACCTATATGCAGTCCACCTAAGCCGCTTAGAGTTTGCACCTCTCAGGCAGAAGCCTCACACTCACGGGCGTGTGGTTTTTTCTCAGGGTTTTGGGTTTAGCGGCGGTTTAAAGTGTTCTGAGAGCGTTTTCACTGGAAAAGGCACGTGGTAGATGTCGGAGACTCGTCAACTCAGAATTTTCCAGCGTGGGTCTTTCTACCATACGGGAACCGTGGGCAGCTCGGTGCCGTCAGCCCACCAATCATTGTTCCAACTATCATATGTGGCCTGCAAGAACTTGAGGAAGCTGGTCAGAAGAACATTCCAAAGTACGACCTGGCCACGGCCGATCACTATGCAAAAGCATCTTTGTCGAAAAACGTGTGCGGCTTACCGTCCCATGAAAGACCTGCGGTCTTGACTCCATGAAGTCCAGGTAATTCGGTGCTACCTTGGCTTCCAAAGCACGTGTGCTCAGTTCAAGAGAACCTACGGTAGACTTAGGGCCCTATCAAAATCAAATTTGTATGGTATAAGGATGATTCTTGTCCATAAAATGAAGACATTCTTCTCTGGAGTATCCCAGCTTAGCCTCAGCGCTACCTTCCCACCTTCCCATCAACGCACAGATGGTGCGGGATTCTGGGCTCTTGCAAGCACTCGAAACAGCACTTCCGAATGTAGGTATCCGTACATGGAAGATGACCATCTCTTGCTATGAGGATTTCCAGGGGCCTGCGCGTAGCTTTGCCACAGGCTGCAGTTATTGAGCACCTAATAAAACCTTAAGTCAGGGAGTTTTCCTGTGTACCCTTAGGGTTTGTACCCTTGGGTAGACGGGGGTATTTAGGACCCAAAGCCTACGGTTACAAACATTGGTTGTACAAACTTAAAACCCTTAAACCCTAATCCCTAAACCCTAGATCCTATACCATAAACTGTAAACACTAAACCCCAAACCCTAAACCCCAAACCCTAAACGCTAAACCCTAAATCCTAAAACCTAAACCCTAAAACCTTCAACCTCCAAGCTACGCGCACAGACGCCGACGGCACAACTGGAGTTGATCGCAGGAGCCTCAAGGCCCGGTTGCTGAAATGGTAGGGTTTAGGTTTAGGGATTAGGGTTTAGGGTTTAGGGTTTAGGGTTTAGGGTTTAGGGTTCAGGGTTCAGGGTTTCGGGTTTAGGGATTTCTCAAAATGGGGGCATGCTCAGGACTTCTGGGATATACAGGGGTTATTATAAGTGGACTGTATAGGGGTACCCCAGACAGTTTTCAAAAACTACCAAATTCAAAGCCTTAGACTTTTTGGGCTATCCAGGCCTCTGCCACACTGTGACCGCTATCAAGTGTAGTCTGGCGGCTGGCGGCTCATGGGGCAGGTAACCATTGCCATGCGTGCCATGGCCAGTAGATGTCTCCCACCCTTCTATTCCCATCTATATTCCTATCACTATTACTTCTCATCATACTATTACTATTACAACTGGTAAGACTATGACTATAGTACAATTAGCTATGGCTATGGTTCTTACTGTTGATGATGTTGCGTATTTGGCTTGGTGTCTTTGGAGAAGTCTGCTTCTCATTTCCAAAGTGCGCAGATATTGTCGACTTGGTTCTTGTTCTGTACCTACACTGCCAAGACATTTGTGGCATCTTCGCCCATAACAAGCACATTGATTTGTGTCCTACGTATTTAGATGTAATTATTGTGCTCATGCCTAGCACAAAAAGAGTCTGGGATCCATCAGGTGCCCTTTATGAACACAGGGCTTCTCTTCCTTCTCCCAAGCTCAGAGAGACAAAAAGGGTTTTAGACTTTCGAAGCCCGAACCATGACAGTGACGGCCAAGAAGTGCGCCAGCATCACTGATTAAATTGTGTCTTGGAGACGGTCGTATAGCACTGCTAGGAAGCATTCATCCCAAAATTAGCGAGTCCTTCATCCGGACACATTTGAGGAGGTGGCCAAACTGGCATAGACTGTAGCACTGTAGCACGCACGCTGATCCCACTACCATTGCAAGAATGACAAGTACTGTAAGTACAGCGAGAGGAACTGTAATCAGACTGCTAGCATTTAGGACAGACATGCTGAGATCACCTGCAAAACAGAGGACTGCCTTCTTTTTCCGTCGCATCATGTTGCTGCTCATGGGCCGGCAGACTGCGCACATCTCTGGACGGACGTGCCAGGCAACATGCCTGGCAGCTGTTGCAAGCCAGAGGGTGCATTGCCTCCTTGAAAGCAGGCAGTCGCCACCCTAGCTTTCACTATCTGGGACCTGACAGAACCCCCAAGCCATCAACCAAGCAGGTGAGAACAAAGGCCTACTTAAAACATAAGCTCGCTTCGAGTGCCGCAGCCAACCCCTATAGAGGCGCTGGCGCAGGCTATGTCAGACATATGGGGGCTTACAGCGTTCAGCGCAGCCGCATCACGGTCCATCACCCTGCTGTGGAACTTTGGGGCTTACCAACCAGCTTGATGACGCAGCATGGTCTCGCGACTGCAGCATATGTTTAGGGACCCAACGAGTTTATGGTATGTAAGGAAATTTTAGTGTTCCAGATTAGGAGGAGCTATGAAGGGACCTGAATTCGAGACACTCCCGCTTCGGGCGCATACCTTCCCAAGAAATGGAGCTTGAAAAGAACTATGGTCGCCTTCTGGGAATTCCCGGAAGAAGGATTGGATCTACAAGAAAAAAAGTTTCTGGAAACCACTCTACCAAGAACCTCAGTGTACCCGTTCAATACGGGTATATGGTTCGTATGAGGGTAGGTGGAAGGTCTAAGGACAAGGCATGACATCCTATCTGAAATCCCATGCACAACAGCTCGTGACAGGCGCTAGACTCTAGCTAGACGCAGGTGGTTAGCTGGTTGTGTGCACTGCAGCAATCCTCTGCGACATCACTGAAGCAGCTCCGTGCGCTGAGCTCTAGCACTGGAGGGGAGAGAGCAGAGGCCGACGCAAGCAAAGCAAGGACAGGCAAAGGCAGTCAGGGACCAAAGACACTGGAAGGCTCACTGCCTGCTGAGAAAGGCGCATGCTGCGCAGTGCTACGGAAGCTCCGCTAATACTTTCAACGGAGGGTTTAGGGTTTAGGGTTCAGCACCTCCAATTATCAACTATGCTAGACTATACACGCGCCTCTTTCTTGGCCATTGAAGACATCAGGACCCATCAGCCTGCCAGGTGCTATGTGCATTTAAAGCTGTTGGAGGCGCGTTGTGGAATCCTGTGCTCTTTGCACTGGACCCCATTGGAGAAACTTTGGCACAACAAAGCATCTCTTTAGAAATTGGCCCTCATAGCTGAGGACCCTGCACTGTAACGCGCGGGCAAGGAAAAGTTGCAGGCAAGTCTGAATGTTAGGACGCAGGGCGTTGAATGTGTCCCCCCCCCCCGCCGTCCACCAGCTTTCAGCAGAAGAAAATTTCAATTGCATCTCAGCTTTCTCCGCCGGCAAGCGAACTTGAGCAAATAAGGGCGATCTGAAAGAGAGATCTGCAAGCGTGTGCTCAAGGCGCCTGACACCGTCGTTTTCTGCAGGAAAGAGGAGATGGGGCAAAAATCAGTGCGGTAGCACAAGTCATGTCGCGTGCCGAACATGTTTGTTCTTTCAAAAACGTGGTTTTACTCACCAGAACGCATCTTCTACCCTAGGAAGCAAGCTTGTGCTTTCCCTCCAAGACGCATTTCTGCTCTCAAGCACATGCTTTTCCTCTAGAAAGCGTTTTGTTGTCTCCCGACAATCTTTGCAGAGTTCGATCTCCCTCTAACTTTCCGCAGCGAGTGCCCAAGGAATCTTAGTCCAGCAGAGGTGGAGCAAAAACGTCGCAGAGAACGAAAAACAACGCGCGGATAATGCAAAAACACCGTGGAGAACCGAACAATGCAAAAGGACCATGACATCACTTGTCTGACCTCGCTTGCACTGCTCCAAGGGAGACTCTGCTTGGAGTTCGGGCACAGGAAACCACAGCAACGCTTCTCTTCACACATTGGCCCTTGACGACCTCAGCGAACAGCTGCCTCCTATGCGCTGCAGACGCACTGCCGCTGCGAGAGCGACCTCGCCCCAGCTATGCAGGAGAGAACCGCTTTTGTCCGTGGGAAGCTGTGCATCGACGCGACGACAGAGTGCTTTGAACTCGCCACCGACAGACATTCCGCGCGTGGGATGAACTGCTTGAGCAAGCTGCTGAGGCAGTGGGCTCTGAGCATCTGCACGCTGCGATTTTGCTGCCTGGACCAACCTCGACCTGCCGCAAGGCCGGTACAACGCCGGCACCCTGGAAGCTGAGGGCTACTGGCTGCCAGGCAACCATCATCTCTGTGCGCGCAAGGCGTGCCAACTGAAAGCACCAAGTCCGCCCAACAGGCGCGGCAGGCTGGATCCTTCGACCTCCAGTGATTCTACACGCTGCGAAGAACTTGACCGTTGGTAGCAGTACCAGCAGCTGCACCGCTTTTGCAAGTAGATGTAGTTCTCTGGTTTGCTCCTACATGCTGCTCCGGGACTGGCGCAGTTGAAAGTGTCAAGCAGCACATTTAGGAGCCACACATGCTCTCCAAGTGCAAGCGAACTTGCGCAATTGAAATTGGTAACGAGGGAGGTTTACAAACACTGGAATTAAGCTGCCCTGCACCTAGGCCCTCTGCCAGCAACCTCATGCAAAGCTATCGCAGGCTGAAGACTGCGCTGCAACTGGGGGCCACCGGTTGACATGGCAATGTCCACGGCAGTTAGTGAACGGTTTATACATCAAATGAGCTATAGTCTAGGCCCCTAGTATCCCCCTTACTTCTGCCTTTCAGTAATCCCCTATATAATCCCTGATATAAGCCCCTCTAAGAAGGTTAGGCTATGGCTCAACTCTTACTCTCGTCATCCTTGGGCACCGGCACAAGACCCTTGCGACGGGCTGCAGCTGACTGGTCGAAACCTTTTAGCAGCTTCCACTGATGACCTGGGAGGGATGCGAGGGAAAAGTCCACGCATTTAGGACCTTTAGGACCCTGCACGTGCTCTCCAAGTGCAAGCAAACTTGAGCAACTGAAATCGGCAACGAGGGAGCTGAACTCAAGCTGCTCTGCATTTGCACCCAGACCCTCTGCGAGCACCCCCCTGCAAGGCTATTACGAGCTGAAGACTGCCTTGCAACTGTGGGCCACCGGTTGACATGCAACCATCATTGTCCACCGCAGTTTGTGAAAGGTTTATAGTACATCAAATGGCGATGGACTCTTCTTCCGACGCCTGTGACTCGCGTCATCCTCGGGCGACTGCAGAAGACCCATGGGACCAGCTGAGGGACGAAGGCTTCGTCCTGTGGTGGGCTTTAAGCATTTGGGAGCTGTACCGCATGCCTTCACCCAGAAACCAGCCTCTCGCCGTGCCTTTCACGGCACTTTCGCGCTCTTTCGCAGCCCAAGAGAAATCCACAACAGCGGGGTTTGCTCATGTCTGAACGACTAGTCTGTTCGGCTCATGATTCCCCTTCGCGGGACCTTTCTTGCTGCATCACGGCAAGGGTCAAATGAGGAGCCTGCCTGTCGAATGGTCCAGAGGTTGTGGAGGATGGGGGTCATGGTATGTCTGCAGTAGGAATGCCCGCGCACAGGGGCCCTGACGGCTTGCATTGACTAGTCTTAGGTCAGCGATGGGTCTTCAAGGTAGGCCGCGGCCTTTTCAGGCCCTGGGTTGGGCGCTGCATTAACAAGCTGAGAACCCATTCCTGCAGTTACGTAGAGCCACATAAACCCTAAATTGCGTGAACTGGATGCACGTCAGACTGACTCAGCAACGGCGCAACAAACCCTAAACCCTAAGCCCTCAACCAAACCCTAAACCTTCTCATGATAGGTTTCCAAGCTCCAACAGGGCAGCACATAGCTACGCATCAAGGGTAATCCTTGACCCTGTCTTGTTCAGGGTTTGGGGTTTGAGGGTTTAAGGCTTAAGGGGTTTAAGTTTATGGGGTTAAGGTTTAGGTTCCCGTCATATGGATCTCCAAAATTGATAGATGGATGTGTGGAGACCTGGTCTTCAGACCCCATTCTGCGTGCCTCACACAGTGGTGCCTGCATTGCATGGCACGTTTAAAGCAGGGGCGCAACGCATGGCGTGACATGTACCTGTTGTGAGCAACCAAGGCAGATTGCAGGACACGCATGGCCTGAACAGTTCGTCAAGGCATGTGAATAGCAACTTGGATAGGGTTCGCGGGGTCACCTGTGACAAAAAATCCGAGCACATCCGCTCATGAGGCAAGCTCTTCAATATGCGCTGTTGCGAGCGCCCTTGTTTCCAAGCTAAAGCCTTGAAAGCTTCCAACATCAGCCGAGCATGAAGCATACAATGCGTGCGACGTACGAGGTCGGCACAGCCTGAACTCTACACCTTGTTCACAGCAAGCTACCGGTACAGAGAGAAGTTTTCTAAGGGAGAGCATGTCTGCTGCCCAAACGCAAGCAATAGCTTGGGTCTATAGTGGCTTCCTTCATGGAAACTGGGGACCTCTACAAAATGGAGGTGCAGCATTGGAAGCTGACCCCGCAACACATTTGCATGCGAAGTTCACTGCATTCGTCTCCCCGTCATGAACCCAGAAATGCGGAGCACTTTCTTCGTGCTGGTAGATGCCTACCAGCTATGCCGCGCCCAAGGTGCA